>PVJH01012249.1:0-65208 GCA_004026705.1 Nesogale talazaci
TTGGACTCTATAAGGGTAGCATGACCAGGAGGAAAAAAAATTAAATCAACCAATTTAAACCTCTGCAAATAATGCAAAGACAAAAGGGCAAATAAAGAAACATCTATCCAAGAAAATCTAGAAAAACTCGCTTCGAAAAGCAAGTCTGTGGTATTAAATCACGAGTGCTCTTGTCCTCTTCTCTCCTAGCTCAGGGGGTGAGATTGCACTCAGCTCCCAGTCAGAGGGTGCTCTTCACATGAGTGAGATGGCCCACAGTTACCTGTTACCGAGTCTACTTTCTAGGTAAGTGTGGTCAAAAGTGGGTGCTTCCTTCTTCCACCTAGCCCTCATTCATGGAACAGGGGCTCGATCTCAGGCATCCAGTACAGAGAATACTGGTATCATAGTCTGTAAGTTCTCAAACTTATTAGGCCTATTGTCCTCTTTCAGGAAAAAGACAAACTCAGCGCTGCTCTGGCAATTAAGTGTCTCTGTCCCATCGGCCACAATCCAGGATAATGTGTCATTAGATCATCACTAAAGCACACCGCCACCACCCCCAGGGGGCAGTATCTGTCCACTTTGGGAAACACTGAGTCTTCTGTCAAGACTCCACAAGGTGATGGTTCCATGGCGGGAGTAGAAGACCCACGCTGGTTCCTACTCTACAATGCTCAGCTTCTCCACTGGATGCCACTCAGAGAAAACTGCCAATGCTCCAAGCCCCAGCTCCAGAGCCAGGGCTCAGAGATTTTGTCTGAAAGAAAAGCAAATGGAGAGAAACTCACGGTCGTTGAATCTATGCCAACTCATAGCGATTCGATAGGGCCGGGTAGAAGTACCCCTTTGAATTTTCCAGACAGCAACTGTTTATGGGAGCAGAAAGCCGTGGTTGTGAACTGTCAGGATCACGGCCCCAAGTGCTTACCACTATGCCAGCAGGGCTCCTTATAAATGGGGGAAGGGGTCACAACTGACTTCACTTACAATAGTCTGCAGAGTTGTGGGGAGAGTAAATAGGAAGATTTATAAAATCAGTGAGGGTGCAAGCTAAATTTTAAGCTGCCTATGTGCAGAAGAAAAAAAAACTGCTAAGAGAAGAAAACCCTATCTCACACTTATCTTGAAACTTCCTTCAAATGAACATGAATTTGATTGGATTAGGCTGTAGAGCAATTTATGCCCCAGACATTGCTGCCAACAATTAAGCTGTAACTGGCAACGGTCAGTGCAGCGGGTTAGGCACTGGCCTGTTGGCAGCAAAGCTAACAGTTCAAACCCACCATCTGTGGGAGAAAGATGACATCTATAGACTCAAAAACCTTAGAGAGCAGCAGTTCTTAACGGGGTCAAATGACCCATCCACAGGAGTTCACCGGACTCACCCGATAACAGTAGCACAATTACAGTAATGAAGTAGCAGTGACAACAATGTTATGGTTGGGCTTCACCGCAATATAAACAGTGTTAAAGGCATGGCATTAGGAAGGTTGAGAACCACTGCTACGGAGGCTCACTAGTGGCTGGAGTAGACTCATGGCAGTGGGTTGAGTTTTGGCTTTTTTAACAGCTAGGTAAGGAATTTTGGTGGTAAGTCAGTTAAGCACATGACTACTAACCTAAAGGTTTGAATCTACTAGTTACTCAGCAGGATAAGGGTGCACAAGCCTACTTCTGTAAAGATCTGCAGCCTTGGAAACCCTAGAGGGCAGTTCTACTTCAACCTAGGAAGATAGTGGATTAAAATGGATAGGAAAGCTGGGTGAGTTACTCCTGTGGGGGGTGGGGGGGAGGTGTGTGATGGAGCAGACTCCTTTAATACGCTATACTATATTGTAATAATTTATTTTGTAATACTTAATGACAGAATAGTTCCAAGGAGTTGTAGGTTGAAGTCCCAAACGTCAAACTCTTCCAAGGTATTACAAGGTATTCCCCCCGTTCCACCTTTTGAGTCTATTCCCTCATGTCCCTGGGTTCTGTATTCGCTGCAACGTCCCATGGAAAGCCATGCAACTTTGAGGAAATGTCTCATGTGGTGGTGGTTGCTGTTCACTCCAAAATCTGAGGGTCAGGCAGATGTGAGCCAAATACAAGGTTCAGATCCAAATGCTAAAAATGTACAAAAGCCACAGCAGGACTCCTTGCTTCTACCAAAGTTCAGTAAGGAAAATAGAGGTCTGGCTTTCCAGGTGAGATGATGTGTGTTGCAACAAGATTTCATGCCCCACCAAAAATGGTGTTTTCAGTCATACCCTTCCAAGGTAACAACAAAAATGCCCCACAAGGGGAACCAATCACAATGATCGATATATAACCCCCTGCAGGGGACCAGAAAAGTGGGTGAAGGGAGAGAGCAGTCTGTATAAGACATGAAAAATGAATAGCTTCTAAATTATTAAGATTTATGATGGAGGGAGGGTGGGCTGGGTGGAATGAACTGGTACCAATGGCTCAAGGAGAAAGAAAATGCTTTGAAAAGGATGATGGCAATGTATGTACAAATGTGCTTGACACAATGGATGGAATATGCTAAGAGCTGTAAGGATGGATTGTGCTAAGAGCTGTAAGAGTGCCCAATAAAATGGGGGGGGGGGGGAGAAGAGGGAAGGGCCCCAAGGAAAAACAATGGGTATGGGTATGGCTCAGTCCACATCCTCCACCAAGGTCAGGTCTCAATCCCACCCACTCCCGTCCATCAGCATCATCCTCCAAAATGGGACCATAGCTACCACTGTGTAAAGTCCAGAACCCTGATATAAAAGGAAACAAGGCTAGAAGAGCCATATTAATTGACCACAACTCTTATATTACCTAAGATGTCCAGTTTCCAACAAAAAACTGAGGAATGGCAACATGTGTACAAGTATGATACAAGTGATGTACTGAGTGTTGTGGGAGCTGTGGGAGCCCCCAATAAAATCATTGGGAAGGAATTGAGGCATGAATTGACCCATATATTCAAAAAAGAAAAAAAAAAGCAGGCAGTGTCATGACTGTGGAAGTAACCAGCTGCTACTAAAAGAAAAGCCTTAAAAAATTTTTAAAGCCTTAAAAGTCATTATAAATAGGCTAAAATAACTAGAGGAAAACCATAAGTAAGGAAGTAAATGGAAGTATTGTGATAATGCACAGAAATGATCAATAAAGATACTATAAAAATAATCAAATAGAAATTCTGGGGTGGAAATTACAATATCAGAAGTGCAGGTTTCACTAGAGGAGGCACAAATGACTTCAAGTGGCAGAAAAAGAAATTAAGGGACTCAAAATTATACACCAGAAATTATTCAATCCATAAACAAGAATGAAGAAAAGTGGACAAGGCCTCAGAAACTCAAGATATCTATTAAGCACAACAATTTATCATAATGAAATTATCAGAAAAAATAAAGTATCACAAAAAATAGGAAGTAGTAATGGCTGAAAACTCCCGAACTTACTGGAAACCTCTAGCTTGCATATACAAAAAGCACAAAAAACTCCAAGTAGTAGCATAGTATCTTAATAAAGTTCTTCTCTTTAAAAAAAAAAAAACTCCAAGTAGTTTGAAGATCGAGCTCAAAAAACAAAAGCAAAGTAAAAGTGTTGAACATAAAGGCAGGAAGAAAATCTTGAAAGTGTAAGAGAGAAAAATGATCTTCACTTACACCGAAAAGCCAGTAAGATTAAAAGCTGACTTCTCAGCAGAAGTCAGGAGAATAGTATGGGGATGATTTCTCCCAAGTTGTCTCCCCCAAATATATGCCTAACTTAAGCTGCGTGCTACACGTGGCATATACTATACACTTGAGGTTACCCAAAGTAGGTCAGGAACTATTCTCCCTAAGGGTTCTCAGCCGTCTAGAGCAATCAGACCGTATAGCCTGTCCCACCCTAAAACAGGTCCACTCCAATATGATAAAGATAGCAGTAGAGCACTTCCTTATCGGAGACAGGGAGGTCAAGCCCACCCAAGGACGATCAGAGTAAGGCTGCCATATTGAGTCTAGGGTCCGCCTTTCTCGTCACATGTATACCCCTAGACCCTCCTATTGGTATTATGTGTACACCCCTAGCTCGTCCCCTTCCTGTCATTGTATGTCCCCTTCCTGTGATGTCCCCAAAGTCGATTTAAATATTGGTGAGCAATAAACTTGACTCTCAGTCCCCTTTCCTCTCCCAACTCCACCCCCTCCCTCTCCTACCTGCTGTTCCCTTTTCCCATGTCCTCTCCTCTCCCTTTACTCTCCACCAAGTAGGGCTGAGGTGAGCAAGTTATCATGGTACATGTCTGACTCTATTATTTCTCTTTCTCATGTTCTCTGACTTTCCTATACTACTTAATTAACTATTGCCGTGCAATTGCGCCTATCAAACCCATGATGTTAATGTCATACGCTGGTTCCTCTGATAGAATAGCATATTAAATGTTTTCAAGATACCTAGAAATCTTTTTTTTTGGGGGGGGGCACACATCACTGTCCTCTGGTGGGAGTGGGAGGCCCAGCCTTGCTGCTGCTGGATTTGAACCGCCAAGCCAGTGGGCCGCAGTCCCGCACTCAACCACTAAGCCACTGGGACTCAGCCTGATAATTAGAAATCTCATTCCCAGCAAATCAGTTTCAACATGAGGCTAAATGATTTTTTTAATGGAATTTATTGTTAGCAGATCCACCACTTTGCAAGAAATACAAAGGCAAATGATGCCAGAAGGTACTCAGAACGCACATGAACCAACCAAATAGCATAGGTAAAATGCTATACAAATGCACATAGCTTAACTTAACTCTTAATTAGTTTAAGTAGCAGAATGTTTGTTAGAAATCAACATTCAAGGCAGATTTGTTTGTCTTTTTGACACTTTTAATGGTACTTTCAGTATTCTTTCCCAGCACAATTCTCCTTCAGTCTTCCACATTCAACTCCCAATTTTAATGAGGCAATTGAAGATACCATGGGTTGAGTCAGGCACACCTGAGTCCTTAAAGTAAATAATCCCTACATTTCTCACCCAAAGCAATGTGTCATTTGATCTCTGGAGTGCTGCTTCCATCAACATTGATTGTGGAACCAAGCAAGATCAGATCCCTGAAAACTTCAGTCTTTTCTCCATTTTTCATGTGATCTATTGGTCCAGTTTTGAGGATCTTTGTTTTCTTTACAATGAGTTGTAATCAACACCGAAGACGGTGATTCTTGACCTTAATCAACAAATGCTTCAACCTTTCCTCACTTTCAGCAAACAAATCAATAATGCATGCTGTTAATAAGCCTTTCTCCAACCCTGATAACAAACTTTTCATATATGCCAGCCTCTCTGATTTACTCAACATACAAATTAAATAAGTATGTTAAGTGGATCCAACTCTGACACACATTTCGTTATTTGAACCCATGCAGTATTCCCGTTTTGTTCACACAACCACCTCTTGATCTGTGTACAGATTCTCCATGAGCACAATTAAGCATGCTGGGGTTCTTGTTCTTCTCACGGCTATGCTCCATACAGACAAAAGCCTTTGAACAAAGAAACACAAGTAAACATCTTGCTGGCATTTTCTACTTTCAGCCAAGATTCATGTGGCATCAGCATTGACATTCCTTGTTCTTCTCTCATCCTCTTCAGATTCCGATCTAACCTCTAGCAGCAACCTGGTTCAATGTACCATTGCAACCATTGTTGAATGATCTTCAGCAAAATTTTGCTTGCATGTGATATTAATGATAATTGTTCTATAAGTTGTGTATCGTATTAGGACACCTTTCTTCAGAATAGGTACAAAAATTAGTCTATTCCAGTCAGTTGGCTAAGTAGCAGTCTTCCAAATTTCTTGCTTAGATTAAGTATTTCTAGTGGTAAAATGTTCCAAATGGTGTTCCATCAATTACTAGACTTGTTTTTGGTTAACTGCTTTCATTGTGGTTTGGATTTCTTCCTTCAGTACCACTGGTTCTTATTCATATGCTACTTTGAAATAGTGGAATGCCTACTAGCAATTTTTGGTACTGTGACTCTGTGTATTCTATCTTTTTTTGATGCTTCCTGTGGCATCAAATATTTTCCCCATAGAATCTTCCAATAGTGTCATGCAAGGCTTGAATTCTTTCAGTTTAAGGTAATGCTGAACATTGTCTTTCTTTATGGTTTTCTAACTCAGACTTTGCACATTTCATTATGTATTACACTTTGTCGTCTCAAATTACCCTTTGAGATTTTTCTGTTCAGTTCACGTCTTCATCATTTTTTTTCTTCTTTTAATGATTTTATTGGGTGCCGTTACAGCTATTTTAACATTCCATACATCATTTGTATCGGGCTGAGCCCCGGTGGAGTAAGTGGTTGAGTGTGGGACTGCAGTCCGTGGGCTCGGTGGTTCAAATCCAGCGGCAGTTCTCAGGAGCGGCACTGGGTAGTGCCCATGACCACCAGAGGCAGTGATGCACAAAAAACAAACAAACAAAAGAGCTGAGAGCAGGCAGTGATGCCCCCCAGAAAACAAAAACATCATTTGTATCAAGCATATTTGTACACATGTTGCCATCTTCATTTCCACATACTTTCTACTTGAGCCCTTGATATAAGTTCTTCTTTCCTCCTCTCTTTTTTATAAATCATTTTATTAGGGGCTCCTACAACTCTCATCACGATCAATACATACAATTGTATGCAGACCATATTTGCACACCTGTTGACATCATCACTCTAAAAGCATCCTCCCTCCACCATTTCTTCCATTTGTCTTTGCTACTCTACGATAAAGAGCAAGTTTCAGAGTCTCTTCTGACATCTGCTTTGATTTCTTCTTTCTTTCTTATCTTTTTCATGACCTTTTGCTTTCGTCACAAATGATGTTCTCAATGTCACCCCACGTGCATCAGGTCTTATATGTCATTAGCGTTCAATACATCAAATCTGTTTTTGAGATATTCTCAAATTTCAAGTGGAGCATACTCAAGATCATGTGCTAGTTCTTGTGGTTTCAATTCTACGCAGCATCAACCTACACTTGCCTATCCACAGTCAGCCCCTGGCCGGGTTTTAAGTGCTAATATTGAATTTCTCCATCATCTCTTCCCACAGATGAAGACAATCAGATTTCTACATGTTTCATCTGGATACATTCACATTCATCATCAATCGCCTTTTGTGCTGCTGAAAAAAGTATGATGAACAAGTTGCTGATCTTCAAAATTCTATCAGGTGACCACCAAAACCATATTTTGCAACTACTGTTCTTTCCTTTTTGTTTCCAATTTTTGCATTCCAACCCCCAATAATTATCATTATATTTTGATCACATGTTTAATTTCAGAAGATGTTGGCATAATTATTGAATCTGTCGTTCCTGACATAGTAAATCACACTACTTTGTGATTCAAGATGGCCAGTCAACAGTCTATTGTAGCTTACTCATGTCTAGAATATTATCTTTATGCATTCCATTTCATTTTTTCAACTTCCAATTTTCTTAGATTCATACTGTGTATATTCCAAGTTCCAATTATTAATTAATGCTTGCAGCGATTTCTTCATTTTGAGTCATGGCCCATCAGCAAACAAAAGTGCTAAAGGTTTTAGTCATGAAGACTTTATGCCATTCGCGCCATTATGCTCAATCTTACTTTCAGAAGGCAGCTCTTTTTCAGTTATATTTTTCTTGACTTCCAATCTATGAGGCTCCTCTAACAATGTTCTGCTTCTATTCACTAGGTTTTCAGTATCTGACAGTGTTTCAATGATACTGATAATGTTTTAAGTAGCTAATTTGTCTGAAACAGACAGCCAGTTCCTTCTTCATATTCTGTTCTAAAGCTCCACTGGAAACTGTTCACTTTGGGTGATCCTGCTGGCATTTGAAATGCCAGTAACATAGCTTCCAGCATTACAGAAACACACAAGACACTACAGTACAATACAGTACAACAAATGGACAGATAAGCGGTGAATAAAGGAAATAAGAGAAAAATTACCTAAAACAAAATAAACCCAACTAAAGAGCAGTGAATCAAAAAACTCAAACTCACTACCATTGAGTTAATGCTACTCATAACAACCCGCTGTAGGTTTCTAAGACTATGACTGTTAGGAGAATAGAAAGCCCAGTCTTTCTCCTGTGGACTGCTGTGGTTTCAAACTGCCGTCCTTACGGCTCGCAGACCAACATGCAACTACTACACCATCAGGGCGCCTTCTTCTTTTTTTTTTTTTTTTTGGGGGGGGGGCATCACTGCTCTCCGGTGATGGGAGTAGGAGGTCCAGCCCCACTGCTGGAATTGAACCTCCGTCCCAGTGGGCCGCAGTCCCGCGCACAACCACTACGCCATCGGGGCTCAGCCCCAGGGCTCCTTCTAAATGAAAATTCAGTTAACATAAATATATATTGGAAAATTCAGATATATAGAAATTAAAGAACAATCATAAATAAGCAGTCCACTACCCATTTGTCAGTTTCTTGTACCGAGATGGTTTTCATTATGTTAAGAAGCTAGAAGGTATGTGAATGGCATTTCAAATACCAGCCGCAGTATGCATGGTGGATAGGTTGCAGTAAAGCTTCCATACTAAGACAGACTAGAAAGAAGGTTTTGGCAATCTACTTCCAAAAATTATCCAATGAAAACCATATGGATCAAAAAAAAAAAAAAAAAAGAAAGAAAACCATATGGATCAAAAGAACATTATCTGATATAGTGCTAAGAGTTCTCTAGGTTGGAAGAAGACATGCAAAATAAACAATGGCTACATTAGACTCTAGCAACCAATGGTCATGAAAGTAAATTGTGGAATTTCATTGTATTGTATTTCATTGTATTGCCCTAAATTGGAGACAACTTGTTGGCAACTAAAACAACCATAAATAAATAACCAGCAGGTCAAAAAGGGATCAAAAGAAAAGAAAAACTATGCTGAGATGAATGCAAACAATATGCTGAAATGTGAAATGCACATTTCATATAGGAGGCAGTTAGACCAGTGCGTGTTATTGTGAACTGTCATGGAGGCAGCTTCCAACTCCTGATGACCCCATGCACAATGCAATACAATATTGTCGTGTTCTGCACTACTGCCATGATTGACTGCAATGCAGACCACTTTGGTCTACATGGTTTTCACTGGCTTATCTTCTGAGGAAGATTACCAAGTCTTTCTTCCTAGTCCCTCATAGTTTGGAAGCTCCACTGAAAACTGTTTAGCATCATAGGAATTCACAAGCCGCCACCGAAAGACAGGTACTAAGTATGCATAAGGGATATTTGCTAGAAACTAAACCCATATGTCACAAAGTGAAGGTAGGAATTCTACCACCAAACCACCATTGCTCTCTAAAGAAAAACTATGCTGAGATGAATGCAAACAATATGCTGAAATGTGAAATGCACATTTCATATAGGAGGCAGTTAGACCAGTGCGTGTTATTGTGAACTGTCATGGAGGCAGCTTCCAACTCCTGATGACCCCATGCACAATGCAATACAATATTGTCGTGTTCTGCACGACAGAACACGACAGTGTTTAGAAGGAAGGACATGTTTAGTTGTAAGTGCTTATATTAAGCATTTGAAGTCAACACCCTAGAAAGGATTAGAAAATAAAATAATACAAAAGATTAGAGCAGAAAATAATGAAATAAGAGAATGGAGGAAATCAACAGTCAAAAGTTGGTTTCTTGAAAAGATCAACAAAATAGATAAATCTTTAGCTAGAATTGGAAGCACAGTGAGTGAAGTGTTGGCTGCTAGCTAGAAGGTTAGTGGTTCAAACCCATTAGCCAACATGGGAGAAAGATGAGATCATCTGCTCCCACAAAGATTTAGTCTAGTCTGTTCTATAGATTACTATGAGCTTGAGTCCACTCAACTGCAGTGAGATAATAAAGTTGCTGGCTAGAATAGAATAGCCAAGGGAGGGCGGAGCCCCGGTGGCGTAGTGGTTGTGCGCGGGACTGCGGCTCACTGGGATGGAGGTTCAATTCCAGCAGTGGGGCTGGGCCTCCTACTCCCACCACCGGAGAGCAGTGATGCCCGCCCCCCCCCCCCCACACACACACAAAAAAAGAATAGCCAAGGGAGAACACTAGATAATTACTAGAATCAGAAATAAAAAAAGGAACATTAACCACTGATCTTAGAAAAATAAAGGGATCCCTGGGTAATGCAAACAATTAATACACTCAGCTTCTAGCCTAAAGATTGGAAGTTTAAATCCATCCACAGAACCTTGGAAGAAAGGTCTGGTGATCAACCTTAGAAAACTTGGCCATTGAAAACCCTATGGAGGGCTGAGCCCCGGTGGCGTAGTGGCTGTGCGCGGGACTGCGGCCCACTGGGATGGAGGTTCAATTCCGGCTCCCAGGAGCAAAGGCTGGGCCTCCTACTCCCACCACCTGAGGGCAGTGATGCCTAAAAAAAAAAAAAAAAAGAAAACCCTATGGAACAAAACTCTACTGCTATATATATAGGGTCATCATGAGTCAAAATTAACTTAATGGCAACTGGGTTTTAAAAGCAGAACAATCATAAAGCAATAGTTACACAATTACATGTCTGTAAACTGGATAACTCAGACTAAATTGCCAGAAAGACACAAACTACTAAAAGTGAACTAAATAAAAACTACACTCAATATACCTGTAATAAGAGATTTAGTTCAGAATAAAAAATATTCACAAGGTAAAGTCTTGAACTTAGCTTCATGCTAAATTATACAAAAGAATGCCAATTTTGGGGTTTTTTTTGTTTGTTTTTTGTTTGCTTGTTTGTTTTTCCTTTGGGCATCACTGCTCTCTGGTGGTGGGAGTAGGAGGCCCAGCCCCACTGCTGGAATTGAACCTCCGTCCCAGTGGGCTGCAGTCCCGCGCACAACCACTACGCCACCGGGGCTCAGCCCAAGAATGCCAATTTTTTACGAACTCCCTCCCCCCAACAGAAACATTCAACTCACTTTAATATGGATGCAAAATTCCTCAACAAAATATTAGCAGTCTAGGGCTGAGCCCTGGTGGTGTAGTGGTTGAGTGTGGGACTGCGGCCCACTGGCTTGGAGGTTCAAATCCAGCAGCAGCTCTCCAGGAGCAAGGCTGGGCCTCCCACTCCCACCAGAGGGCAGTGATGGCATATATATATATGTGTGTGTGTGTATATACATACATACGTGTATATATGCAGTCCAAATCCAGCAATGAAAAATATGAAAGCATTGCATACAATGACCAAGTGGAATTTATCCTAGGAGTGAAAAATTGGCCTAACATCCAAAAAGGAATTAATATAAAATATTCTATTAATAGATTTAAAAAGAAAAATCATGTGATAGCTACAATAGATGTAGAAGTAACATTCAATAAAAATTCAATAAAACCCAACACTCCTTCATAATGAAAACACAACTTAAAGTGCTATCTTCAACCTGACACGGTATTTATGAAAAACCCTAGGCTAGCATTACACAGAATGGATGCTTCTTCTCTAGTAAAGAACAACCACTGATGTTTGTTCTTACCACTTCTATCCAACATCACTTCCACCTAACTGGAGGACTGGAGGTCCTAACCAGACCAATTAGACAAGATAAAAAAGGCAGCCAGATTGGGAAGAAACCATTAAAACTAAGAGAGTTTCAAAAGAATCATGGAATAATGTAGTGGAATTACTTCAAGAACCTTTTAAAGCCTCTTTAATAATTGCAGGAGCCCTGGTGGTGCAGTGGTTGCAAGTTCAGCTGCTAACCACAAGGTCAGCCATTTGAAAGGACCTGCTGTTCCAAGGGGGTTAAAATGAGGCTGTCTACTCCTGTAAAATGCTAGTCAGACATTCACAGGGGCAGTTCTGCCCTGCCCTATAGGGTCACTCTGAGTCAGAATCAACTCGGTGGCAGTGAGTGAGTATAGTTGCAGATGATATAGAAATTTCAAAGGAATATGCTAAAAAATTATTGAACTAATGAGCAAGTTCAGCAAAACTACAGGACGCAAGAGTGATGCTTTAAAAATCAAATGTATTTCTATACACTTGCAAAGAACAATCTAAAAATAACAGTAACAAAATAACTCCATTCACACTAGCATCAAAAAGAATATTTAGGGATGCATTTAACAAAAGAAATGAAAAAAATGTATCCTCTAAAAACTACAAATTATTATTCAAAGAAAAAAAAACACCCATGATCATTGACTGGTAGACTTAGCATTGACAATAGATTCGATGTGATTGCTATTTGAATCCCAGTTTATGCTTTATAAATTGATAAGCCGATTTGAAAATTCACTTGAAATTGCAATGGGCTCAAAATAGACAAAACAACAATCTTGCAAAGAAGACCAAAGTAGGGCTTACATGTTCAAGTTTCAAAACCTGCTGCATAGCAATGGTAATCAGGATCCTGCAGAATTTGCACAGGATATACAGATTACTGGAGCAAAAGTGAAATAAAATCTTGTATCAAACAATTTTTAACAAAGGTGTTAAAATGATTATATGAGAACATATTTGCCTTTCTTTTCAAAAAGGGTGATAAAACAACTAGATGATCACATCAAATTTTAGCCTTTACATCACATCACATAAAAAACTCAAAATGGATCAAAGACCTTAATGAAAGCACTAAACTCATTCAACTCTTAGAAGGGGGTAACAAAACAAAACAGGAGGAAACCTACTTCATGACCTGAGATTTGGGACATAATTCTTAGGTAAGACACCAAAGGCACAAGCAACAGGTATTTGGAATTCATTAGAATTTTTAAACTTCTGTGAAGGAGAGGGCACCATGAAGAAGAGACAACTAAAGAATGGGGAAAATGTTTGCCTCAGATCATAAGGGACCTGTCTGTATCCAGAACATATGAATTCTTACTGGTCAATAGTAAATACAATTAGCCCAATTTAATTATAATTGGCAAAAGATTTCAATATAGTTCTCCCAAGATAGCTCACCAATATCATATAAACACATGAAAAGCCTTTCAACATCATTAGTCACCCAACAAAATAAATACAACTACATCTAATGCTGAGAAGTCAATTTTAACTCAGACAGATACCACAGGACTGAGTACAACTGCTCCCCAGGGTTCCAAAACTGTAACTCTCCCCCCATCCCATCCCTGGATGAAAGAAATGAATATATACTTAATGTCTGTTTACTCAAGTTCTGGTTCTCAAAATGCTCTGGTGTCATTTTATTTTGAAACTATATATATCTATGTATTAGGTATTGGTTTTCGGAGTTGATCATAAGTGTTAAGTTCATAGACATTTTGTTTCAATTCATTTATTACAGGGCTAATGTACCATCACTTATCCTACTTCCTTCCTGTATTTTCTGTTTCTATCCTTCCTCCTTTTTTCCTAACCCTCTATACTGTCCTTGGATAAATTGTCTTTTTAATCTTAAATAGTTGATTCCTCTGTGAGGTCTAAAGGATGGTTTTAAAAACAGTTCAATACAGTTTTTTAAATCCTATACAGTAAAATAATTTGGAGATATTTTTGTTGTAATGTGATTTTGCTGTTATTGTGACAAATGCATCTTTACCAGAAAAAAAATCCCTCCCCAAATCTATCAATTTCTCTACCTCAAATATCAAGCATTTTATTACAAAATTTTCTTCCTTTTCCCCATTGTCTTTAAAAAATTCAACATAATAAATGAACTTTATGTATTCTGAGTACTTAATTTTATATTTAAGGATAAAAAAATTTCAACTAGCAGTTTTCATCAATGGAAATATTTCATAGCCATAAGATTTGCCTTAAAGGAAAAATGTATCATGCTCCCCCCAATTACTGCTACTCATATATTTTATATTTAAAGTAGATTCTATAGAATTCATGCTACAAGTTATAGAAGGTCCGTATCATAGCAACCCAGCAATTCCACTACAGTGCACGCTGAGGATGCAATCCAAGATTCTAATTTAAGAAACTGGCACAGAATATAGGACATGTAGCTTTTTTTGGCAATACCCCTAGAACATTAATAAGCAAGAGTCTAAAATCAGTTTTTATTTGAAACTTTAGAGGGTAGGGCTATTATAAAATAACAGTGGAAACATTTATTAAATAACTCACATCATTGTGATTAAATGTGACTTTGTTAAGGTTCTATGATTTCATTAGAATTGAAAATGACAGGGAAAAAGAGTAGCTATCACATCTTAGGAAATAAGAGTACATGCATCCATAAGCTTGATAATGAATTCTAGTATATCATTTAAGAAATCCCTGGGGGCTGAGCCCCGGTGGCGTAATGGTTGTGCGCGGGACTGCGGCCCACTGGGACGGAGGTTCAATTCCAGCAGTGGGGTTGGGCCTCCTACTCCCACCACCAGAGAGCAGTGATGCCCCCCCCCAAAAAAAAGAAATCCCTAACACTATCCAAAACATTTCTGTGTTTTATGCAATTCCCACTTAACTGTATAGACACTTTCAACTATCATAAGAGGATTAAATTGTACTACTCAAATTTTATTTCAAAAATCAATTGTGTTCCCTCTTTTGTATTTAAAACAACTTCTGGGAAGAAGTAGAAAAAATATATAAACAACAAGGAATGAAGGTGAGTGAACAGGACATGTGGAACCCTAGCGTTTAGGAAGCAGAAGAGGGTATCCTAGGAAAGTGAGAGTATTTGTGCTATCTGCTTATTTCCACCATTTGAATGTAAAACTGCTGTTAAATTAAAAGAGATTTTAGGAGCATCTTCATTTCTCATTGTGGACTTTTAGGGGAAAAGAAGTATTAAAAAGAACTTCAGAAATAAAAGAGAGGACTAAGTTACTTTTAAATTTGACAGTTGAGACAAGATCCTTATGTTGTTGTTACTTCTACTTGTAACTACAAAGTAGTACAACTGTACTTACAAAATATATATATACATATATATATATGTATGTATATCCTCTGCTATCCCAAAGTAGTGTATTCCTACAAAACCTTCTGAAACTAAAATGGAGGAAAGTGCAGAAGCAATTAGCACTAACTTATATGGGAAAAAAGATTGGCTGTTTCCAAACCCAAAAAGAAACCTACCAAATCAGATGGAATGAGACAGAACCCTACTATGACGCTGATCTCCAGTGTTGACAGACACGCTTAAGAGCTACAGTCTAGTGTAGCTCCTGGAGCAGGAGCTTGGTCTATACCTCTTTCACGGGTTGGAATTCCAGCTGCCTCTTCCGCAGCTTGCTGTAAAAGAAAAAGGGGCTTTGGGGTGGTCTTTCTCCTGAGGAGTGGCTGGTGGATTGGAACGGCTGACCTTGCAGATAAAAACCCACCTCGTAGCCACTGTGCCACCACGCGGGGTTAGAGACAGGAACTCCATGCAAGGCAGTTCCTCCCTGTCCTGCAGGGTGGCTTGGAGTCAGCATCAACTTGATGGCATGGAATAAAACAAGCACTCAATGTTTTGCTCTTCACTGGTTTTGCACAGTGAAAATCCTCTGCGGATTTCTTTCATTTAATTCAGTTAACAGGCACTAATTAAGGTCTTTGTACAAGCACAGTGGTGTAACTGGAACTTTCAGAGAGTGGAGGACACTTGTACTGCTCACTTTAACCAGGTTGCTAGAGCCTCAAAAACTCTAAACCAGGGCCTAGATGCCACTAACTCCCCATTTCCCTCCACCATCAGACCATGGATGTACACATAGGTAGAAGGAAGGATCCTAAAACCTGAAATTACAAAACATTTTGCATATGATCTTTTCTGGCCAACAAGCCCAGCCACTGCATTTGCATCAATTTTGAAGCATGGGGTCCCTATAAAGCAGAGCAGAACTTGGCTCCTCGGGGCTTATGCCACTGTAGACCTTTAAGGGAGCAGACAGTCAAGTCTTTCTCTTACAGTGTGGCCAAGGGTTCGAACCACTGATCTTTCGACTGGCTATCCAATGCTTAACCTAGAGTGCCACCAAGGGTACTCTGACACATGTACAACCTCCCCAAAATCAAGTAGTAGTACTAGATATTATATCCTCCTTTTAATATACAGATTTTATAACTAAGATTTTAATATTTTATCTAGTATTTTCATAGATGAAAACTTCATTTCACAATAATTTTAATTTTTTTCCAAAATTACAAAACATAATATTCTATATGTTTACAAATGGGTGACACAATAGTTTGCTCTATACTAGTTGTCATCAATTGATTGTGGCTCAAGGCAATCCCTAGGTGTCAGAGTAGAACTGTGTGGCTCTATGACAAAGTAGGGATTTTTTAGTGGCTGACTTTTCAGGGTTGTTTTTTTTTTTTTGGCATCACTTGATTTTTCAGATTTTTAAGCAGATCACCAGGCCTTGCACATAGGTAGCTCCGTGTGGAATGAAGCCTCCAACCTTTTGGTCAGTAGCCAAGCACATTAACTACTCATGCCACCCAGGGATAACAACTCGTATTACATAATCCCATTAGTGGGAAAATATTGGAAAATGTTCCAACTTTTAACAAAGTTATTTCTCTGGGTGGGGACTTTCATATTCGACCTTTGTAAGGTTTTTACAGTCGCTTTTAACAATGGGCTTGTACACTTTTTTTAAAAATAATAAAGTCATTATAATATAGAGTAGTTAAGAATATGACATTTCTCACTGCATATTCTTAAACTGAGTTTATTTTAGAAAGCCATGAAAATGGAGCCTTACTCATGACTCACAGAAAGTATTGTATCCTAAAATAGTTACTCCTGTTCCATAGGAGCAGCAGCGACTTCTGTAGGTCTTAAAAAAAGGAGGGAGAGAGAAAATACCAAAACCAGCATTTAGGTATCTGGGAGCAAGGTACTGGGTTATTTTTACCTTTCCTACACGAATGATAGAAATATCCCATGATGGAAACATCACAGTGGGAAATAAACGCTGTCTTAAATGCCTTTCATAATTACATGTCTTACTTTATTTCCACTTTGGATTCAGTGGATTGGTTCACTCACTGAAGCATAAATGCATGTAGGAAACTACTTAAGGAATGCATATAATTGTTTAATATCAACTTGCCAAGAGATTTTAGCAGGGAAGTACAGTTAACTGATAGATTAATTAGTCCAATCGACTTTTACATCCAAGTCTCAATTACTTCGCGCAAATTTTTCTTCCCTCAAACTGGAAATTATTGATCAGAAAGGCAGAGTGCTATGCTAATACAGCTACAGTTAAAAAAAAAAGTTTTTAAAAACTGTATATGAAGTTTGTGGTGGAAGAATGGGAGTTGAAATATATCCAGCATTTCTAAAAGAAGAGTCAAAACAAATCATCAATTCTTAATGATCTACAATAATTCCTGAAAGCTACTAATTATAGATCATTATAACTTTAACAGAATAAACTCACTGCCAAGTAAACTCTGACTCATAGAGACCACCCTGTAGGACAAAAGAGAATTGCCCATTTGTTTCCAAGACTTTAAATTTTTACAGGAGCAGACAACTTCATCTTTCTCCTACAGAGGTGCTGAGCTTGACCATGTGGTAACCTTGTGGACACCGCCTCTCCATAAATAGCCCACTGCACCCAGGGATCCTCTTTAACTGAGTGACACTGAATTATAACTCTAGCGCTGATACAAAATTTCTGGGTGACTGAAGAGTTCACTTCATGTTCTATTTCTTAGTATACATACTCCTCATTTATAATCACCTTGTCATCCAACATTTATTGTTTACAACAATAGTAAAAAATCTACTCTTCATTTTGCTTACTATGAAGCATGCCTGGTAGTAAAATGCTGAGTAAAATGCTAGGCCAGAGTAATACTAGCTGTTATAGTGGAAGTCATTTGTCACCTTAGCTGATTCATGATTCTCAGTGGCTTGGCAGTTTTGTAATGATCTTCTAGTTTGTGATCTGATATGTTTATCCTCCATTTTCCAATAATGCCAATTTTTGTGATGACAAATTGGTTTTTGAAACTTAAGCAAACCAGTAAGGAGTGAATGTACTCATTCATAAAACAAATGTCATCATCAAGTTTTTCTCTTTAGAAAAAAAGTCCACACTTAAAAATTTTGAAAAACGGAAAGACCAATGTTGCATTTTTATTTGAGAATTAAAAATAAATAAATATCTGCATTAAGAGTTCTTAGAAAAACTTATGTCTGGGGCTGAGCCCCGGTGGCGTAGTGGTTGTGCGCAGGACTGTGGCCCAATCCAGCTCCACAGGAGCAAAGGATGGGCCTCCTACTCCCACCACCAGATGGCAGTGATGCCCAAAAAACCAAAAAAAGAAAAAAGAAAGAAAAACCTATGTCTGATACTAGCCTACTTCCCCAGGACCTAAACGAAACCTATAGCTCTTAGTAAGGGTCTCAATTATAAATATTTATCATCTGTATTCATAGTAAAGAATTTTTTTTTAGTATAAGCAACACACGTGCTATAAAGATAAAATCATTAGCCAATTGGGAAAATCAAGTTATAAGTGATTCACCCCAAAACATAAAATACTTAAATGTTGGTTACTTCATCCACAACATGCTAAGAAGTTTTGGGCTGGTACGTAAACATGACATTTAATGTCTAATAAACATTATAGTTTTAGGTCATATAGAAATGTAAACACCTACATGACACAAAATGGTGTTTTTCTTACAATTAATTTAATAGCTTTTGCTTTCTTACTTTATTCAAAAAAGATTAAACCTAAACTGACTGCCTAAATGCTGCTATGAATTTCAAGCCTGGATTTCAAGTATTTACAGTATAAAGGCAAAAAACGGGCATTTTAATACCTCTAGCCTTATGTACTTTTCCCAATCTTGTGATTTCCCTCATACAATACCAAGGATATCTTGCCATCTGGCATACTCTGAAGACATTCCATTGAATAGGGCAAAGATAATCCTAATTTGGCCAAAAGATAATCCCAGCAAACTGTGGTCATTTTCTAATAAATAAATTTGAAAGTCTTGGCAAGTCATGAAAGGTCAAAATATAAGGTGATTAATGCTCGAAGTCATAAGTTACCAAATGGGTACATTTTTGATTCACACATCCAAAAGTTTATTTAATGCTCATAATTGGAATTCCAAAAGATATCTGAAACTTGAAATTTCCAAAATACAACTCTGAATTTTGCTGCTATATGTGGTTTCTTCTCCAGTGTACTACTACTTCTTAGTGGTATACTTTTATTCATCTATTTGTCCAAACCAATCTTGTACTACACCAACTTCTATCTAAAATATGCTGGTAAAATAGGAGGGCCAACTAAAACAAGAGAAGCCCTCAACAAGATGGACTGACACAAAGTGGCAGCGACTGACTCAAACAAACTAATTTATCATGAAGATGGCAAAGGACCAGGCAACATTTCGATTAAAATACATCAGGAGCCTCGGTGGTGTAAATGGTTGAGTGCGGGACTGCAGCTTGCGCGCGGGCTTGGCAGTTCAAATCCAGCGGCGGCTCTCAGGAGCAGCACTGGGTAGCGCCCAGGACCACCAGAGGCAGTGATGTCCTCCCACCCCCCAAAAAAATATATCAGGTAGCTGAGCCTCGGTGGCATAGTGGTTGAGTGCGGGACTGCGGCCCATTGGCTTGGCGGTTCAAATCCAGCAGCAGTTCTCCAGGAGCAAGGCTGGGTTGCTCCCAGGACCACCAGAGGGCAGTGATGTCACCCCCAAAAAATAAAATAAAATACATCAGGTCATCAAGAGGAAATGCAACTACCAACAAGCAATGATTCATCTCTTTCTCTCTCCCTACCTCTACTGCTACCACTCCAGTACAAGCTGCATCATGTCCTCACTTCAACTAATCCAGTGCTGCCGTAAGGCACATTGTCTCTGTGAGTTTCCAAGGCTAACTGTTTAGGCGAGTAGAAAGCCCCAGCTTTCTTCCCTAGAATGACTGATGGTTTCAAACTGCTGATCTTGCAGATCACAGCCCAACTTGTAACCACTATCCCACCCAGGCGCCTATAATCTCTTAATTGCTCTTCCTTCCTAGAATCTTGCTCTGCAACAATCCTTTCTCCACTCAGGAGCTAGAGTGGAGAAACAAGTTTCTAAACAAGTTGTCCACACTCCATTTTCAGAGTTTCCATTCACTTCTCAATGTGGTTTCAAGTCTTATCGATTTTCTAAAGGATCTCTCAAAGTCACAAATGTTCTCTAGCGTCTACTAAACACATGTAAACAATATAGTTCTCAGTTATTACTTGTTTGTTGGTCTCCCCCCCCCACACACACATCCAATCCCCTTTTTAAAAGCCTTTTTCTGTGACTACTTTGTTTAGACTCTCCTCTTTCCCTTGGCCTCTTTTCAAGTTGTCTCTCTCACATCATGGCTGTTTCTTCAATTTTCTTTTCTGAGACCATGACCTAAATGTTGGTGACCCTTGAACTTTTATCATTCTATACATTTTCAGGAACTTCTAACACTTGAAATGTCACCTAAGAAGCTAAAGACTCCCAAATTGCTATTTCTAGCACCACCTCTTTACATAAGACCAGACCTAAACCAATTAAGTTTGAGAACCAGGACTCTATATCAAAGGCACAGCAACTGTTCACAGTGGCCAAAATATGGCCAGCTTACTATTTGTGGGTCTATACATAATCGTCCTCCAGACAGACCTCCTAGACCCCATCTGCTTTGGCCATCATCTTCTGACCTTTTAGGAGGCAGTCTACCTGTCACTTTCCCAGGAAAATTCCCCCTCACAATTACCCTAGGATCTACCGCTTATGTATCTTCCACCTAACAAGATAGACCTAGCAGCATTTATCTTCAAATTTTATTTTTTTCCCTTGGGGGGGGGGGAGCATCACCGCCCTGGAGGGAAAACCACCAACCCTGTGGGCCACAGTTCTGCACTATCTTCAAATTTTAAAAAAGCTTCAGTTTTATTTACTTTACTGGTAAAGAAACGTTCTGTCTCCACAACAATTCTTCTAACTTTTAAGTCCAAAGAAACAGAAGAGGAAAAAAATCACTATATTTTTAAAAGGAAAGTATGTGAAAAGTTTCACAATAAAGAAACCAAACTTTTTTCCTGTGACCAATGACAAGAATTCCTAGTAGTACTGTCAGTTAAGCATTTGGCAGCTAATCACCAGGTCAGTGGTTCAACCCAGGGAAGAATATTGAGACTACCTGCCTCTGTAAGTATTTACAGCTTTGAAACCCCATATAAGCTCACTGTGAACTGGAATTACCTTGATGATAGTGGGTTTTAGTTTTGAGTAATGAAAAACGATAGCACAAGGTTGTTTTTTTTTTTTAATTTAGATACAGGGAGAGGGGAGAGACAAAAAAATGTAGATACATATTTCTCCAGAAGTTATAAAATCTTATGTTTCTTGTAACAGATGTTCCAATGTAGTTTATAAGTCTGAAAATTCCTATTGAGTGAAGTAGGAAACACACCCTTCTTTGCTAGTCAAAATTCAGAGATCATTACAAAAACTGTGTCCCTTATTCACTTCATGAATTAAATCTTACAGGCATGAAATTAAGAACAAATTCAAATAATCACCAACCTCTGAAATATCTAAAACTTTGAAATATCCTTTAACCAATGAGTTAAACAAAGGCAAAATCAATCGACAACAAAATTCCCAATTTTTGAAAATGTGAGATTTCTATCGTATGAGCATTCATTCTGTTGGGCTACCTTTCTTTGGAATGGGTACAAATAAGAATCCCTTCTCGTCAGTTGGCCAAGTGGCTGTCTTCCAAATTTCCTGGCACAGACTAGTGAATGCTTCCGGTGCTTCATCAGCTTGTTGAAATCCTTCCATTGGTAGTCCATAATTCCCGGAGCCTTGTTTTTGGCTACTGTTTGCAGTGAAGCTTGGACTTCTTCCTTTCGTACCAGGAGTTCTTGCTCAGATGCTAACACTTGAAATGGTGGATGTCGACTAGTTCGGGTCAAGTTACTTTATCTTCCTTTTATACTCTTTTGATGCTTTCTGCATCATTCAATATTTTCCCATAGAATCCTTCAGAATTACAACTCAAAGTCAGTTTAAGCACATTCTTCTCTTATGGTTTTGTAACTCTAGGTATTTGCACATTTCATTATAATATTTTACTGTTTTCTTATCTGATGCTTGCCTCAGCTACTCTACAATTAAGAGCAAGTCCCGGAGTCTCTTTTGACATGCACTTTGACCTTTCCTTTCATTCGTTTTTTTTAATGACTTTTCACTTTCTTCTGTATGGTGTTCTTAATGTCATCCCATAGTTCATCATTGTTCAACTACTGTCCCTTGGTGTCTGACTTTTACATTTCAATCACCAATAATCAAGCAACAAAATGCACAAATTATAAAACAACATCATTGTTTCATGCTCGTAAAATTTTGCTAGTGCTCATCCAACAACAGTTGCAACTGACAGGGAGCTGCCAGAGGTTCAGGCCAGATTCAGAAGGGATATCACTGCTGATGTCAGCTGGACCTTGGCTGAAAGTAGAAGACACCAGAAAGATGTTTATTTGTGTTTCATCGACTGTGCAAAGGCATTTGACTGTGTGGACAATAACCAACTATGAATAGCACTGAGAAGAATGGGAATTCCAGAACAACTCATTGTGTTCAGACAGAACCTGTACAAAAATCAAGAGGCAGTTGAAAGAAGAGAACAGGAAATACTGCATGGCTTAAAATGCAAGAAAGGTGTCCTCTCCCTGTATTTACTCAATGTGTACGCTGAGCAAATCATCAGAGAAGATGTATTATATATGAAGAAGAATGCCTTAGCAGAATTGGTTTCTTTGGGGCATCACTGCCTCTGGTGGTCATGGGAGCTACCCAGCGCCACTCCTGAGAGCCGCCGCAGAGCCGCCGCTGGATTTGAACCGCCAAGCCCGTCAACCTCCCAACCACTCACACCACCAGGGCTCAGCCCTGCCTTAGCAGAATTGAAAGAAAGCTTATCAACCTGCAATATGCAGATGACAGCACCTTACTTTTGGAAAGTGGAGTTGAAATGCATGCTGATAAGGATCAAGGATTACAGCCTTCAGCATGAATTGCAACTCAATGTAAATAAAACAAAAATCCTTACAACGGGACCAATAAGTAACATCATGATAAATGGAGAAAAGGCTAAAGTTCATGATTTCCTCTTGCTTGGATCTGTAATTAATGCTCGTGAAGCAGCAAACAAGAGATCAGAGCACTCATTGCAGTGAGTAAAGCTGTTTGTTGCACAAGACCCCTTTAAAGTGTTGAAAAGCAACGAAACTACTTAGAGGAGTAAGGTGCACCTCATCTAAGCCATGGTATTTTCCATCACCTCATATCCATGTGAACGTGGGACCCTGAATAAAGAATACCAAATAAGAGACCATGCATTTGAATTACAGTGCTGGAGAAGAATAATGAAAGAAAGGACTGCTAAAAGAACAAACCGTTCTGTTTTAGAAGTAGTACAGCCACGACGCTCCTGAGAGGAAGGGATGAGGATGGCAATACTTTGTCTCACATGCTTTAAACATGTTACAAGGAGAGACCAGTCCCTGGAAAGGCACCGTGCTTGGTAAAGTGGAGAGGCAGCGAAAAAGAGGAAAGCCCTCAAGATGGATTCACACAGTGGCTGCAACAACGGGCTTCAATATAAGAACCAACGTGAGGGTGATGCAGAACCAGACCCTGTGCAGCTGTTGTACATAGGGTGAACACGAATAGGTTGACATGCTGAGTTAGATTAACAATAACAACACATTTAAGACGGAGTTCTTACGAACTACAAATTCTAAGCTCATCCAAGGGAAAAAAATCTTGGTTCAGATAAATTACTAAATAAAATCTTAGAGAGTACACAAATGCTAAGACTAAAATTTAAAACCCCGTACTTTCCTCTCTATAACAAAAGAAAACTCCTCTAATGAAATGGCAGGAAGTATAAAATCAGAACACAGAGAGTAAAATCAGTTCCCAGTGGAGGTTACACTCTAATGAGTGAGAGAATCAACTAGCTAAAAAGCACAGCAGCAGGTTGTCTGAGATGCAATTAGCGCCACCATTCCAGCAGGAGGAGTGTGTGCCCAAGAAAGCCCTCACATTCAGTATCCAATGAGGAAATAGGTTCTCTGTTACCGTGTGCATCGATAGCATGCAGCAAACCACACAAGGGAGAGGGAGAAGAAATTTCAGCAGGCTTCTTTAGGACACTTGATCAAAATTAGAGCATCTCCTGAATTTGCGACCACTTTCCCCAACGCGCCTCTACAAAAATTTTTTCAGGAGCGTTCAAACAGATATATAAAATAAGTATACTGACTTGCAACCACTTATTAGTGAATATCTTGCTCAGACAAGTAAGAGTTTATTTTATATAAATCTAGCTTGTCATGTAAAACTCAGCAAGGCATTAGGATCCATATTACTTATTTGTTTTTGTTGCTTGTTTGTTTGTTTGTTTTTGTGGGCCTCACTGCCCTCTGGTGGTCGTGGGAGCTACTCAGCGCTGCTCCTGAGAGCAGCCGCTGGATTTGAACTGCCAAGCCCATGGGCCGCAGTCCCACACTCAACCACTTACGTCACTGGGGCTCAGTCCAGGATCCACATTACTTATAATGCACTAAAAGTAATTACCTATTTTAACTCTGTTCCTTTCATCTCCTTCTAGTATATCCTTATAAAAGAACTACACCTCAAATTTAGGAATTACTGTAAAGTAATTATTTTAGTTTATTGTGTGTGTGTGTGTGTGTGTGTATATACACACTAACTTCTGGGCATCAACCCAGTATTACTTTTTCACACAAATGTACATATTACATCTCTTAATAAGAAATCTATTCATAATGTTACTATCACTAATACTGGTTAATGGTAAAAATATTTTTGCATTTGATAGTCTTCCACAAATTCATGGAAATATTAAATGAAAAGATAATGAAATGTTTCAAAAAGTTTTCCCTCAGTAGCTTTACTGAGATGTAATTCACATATCATACATTTCCATAGTTGAGTCATATTAAGAGGTGTTTAAACATCATCATAATCAATTTCAGACCATCCTTTCCCCTCTTGTAGCATTTGCTCTTCAATTCCCTCCAACCTCCTTCTGCATATCCCCCATTACACTAGCTATTGTCTCTATACATCTGCCTGTTCTGTGCTTCTTATGCTGAAAAACATCCCCAAAACCTCCAAAGAACAAACAAAAACCCTGAAAACATCACGGATATTTTTTTTCAAGACAGAAAAGACCAACAATAATATTGAAGTAAATTAGGGTGGGGGAAGGAACCTCTATTGAGAAAAAAGCAGGAAACACTGAAAATCAGAACAAACCCAAAATGGGTCAAAGGGGAGATCAAAGAGAGGTATCACATTTTAACTTAATTATATCAATAATAATCAAGTTTGCAATAGTTTCCAACAGCAAGACACTAGCCAGAGGGGATCCAAGAGAGGATTCCAAAACCAAACTTGCCACGGAGTCAGTGTCAACTCACAGCTACCCTACTGGATAAGACAGAATGGCCCCGTGAGCTTCCGAGACTGTCACTCTTTATCGTAAGTGAAAGGCCCATCTCTCTCCCTCAGAGGCCCTTGTGGTCCTGAACCGCTGACCTTGCAGTTAGCAATCCAATTCATAACCACTACACCATGAGGGTTCCTTACCAGAGGCTTGACCTATGTATTTTCTTTTTTTTTTCTTCTTTTTTTTTTGGGGGGGGGGGTGGGGGGAGCATCACTGCTCTCCGGTGGTGGGAGTAGGAGGCCCAGCCCCACTGCTGCAATCGAACCTCCGTCCCAGTGGGCTGCAGTCCTGCGCACAACCACTACGCCACCGGGGCTCAGCCCTGACCTATGTATTTTCAAACAAGAGCAAGTAACCTTTAGTTTTAAAAGTCTGCATTACTACTTACTCTTAAGCTATTTTAAAAACCAGAAAGGCGACTTTAAATAACCTTGAAGGAATTTTAAACATAAGTATATTAAAACAGAAACCAGAGCATTAGAAAACTGATTAAGTTGCTCGTGCTCTGTCAACTCATGACAACCCTTTGTGTGCAGCAGGGTTTCCAAGGTTGCGAGTTTCTTCGAAGGCACTTCTGGGTGGGTTCGAAATGCCAACCTTTCAGTTACAAGTCAAGCACTTCACCAGAGAGCAATCGGTAATGGGCAGTAAGGGAGTGGGCAACCATTTCTTCATTAAAATAATCATTCTGTTTCCATGGCCACATGTACCATTCTCAGCACACTGTGTGTGGATTTCGACATGGTATCAGGAGGGACTACTCCTGGTAAAGGACATCCTGCTTGGCACTCTCCAGGAGCTGGGGTGGCCCAGGGGCCGCCACAATGGGCTTAACCATGACAACTGAGGATGGCACAAGCTCACACAGTGCTTCATTCTGTTATACACTGGGTCGCTCTGAGTAGGAACATACTCATCACCACCTGATAACAACATATGGCCCTTAATATTTTTTGCCTGGTATCAAAATATCCATGAGTATAAAAAACAAATCATACTATATATGAAATTATGTCTCTCAAAAAGTTCAAGGCCTGACCCTTGCTCACGCAACTTTTTTGGAAAAAGTCTTTAAAAATATTTTCAAGTAATGTGAAGTTATACCTGAGCGGATGGGTTTTATCCCATGTGATGATAATCTTATTAAAAGGAAAGACGCACAAAGACAGACACACAGGGAGGGATGCCATCGGACAGATCCTGAAGCTAGGCTTAGAAGCACTGAACAGATTCTTCTTTGAAATCTTAGAAGGAATCAAACCAGCAAACCCCCTGAACTCAGTATCACGGCCCCCAGAACTGTGAACTACCAAAATCTATGCAAATTTACTGCTGTCAGATAGATTCCAACTCAAAGAGACCCTACAGGTTAAACTACCTGCATTGGGTTTCCCCAGGAAATAATCTTTAAGCCTGTCACATCTTTCTCCCGGAGTGGCCGATGCATTCAAACTGCTGATCTTTTGGTGAGCAGCTGTGCTTTAACTACTGTATCATAAGGGGTCCTATAAGTGACAGTGTGACATTGTGTTAATGGCAGCCTTAAGAAACAGAAACAGTAACATAAGGTGATTTTGTGATTTACCAAAAAAAGAGATAGTGATGTCTTCTTTCATAAGAAATGTACTATATTATTCTGGAGAGGAAGGGCGGGTCATGCTACAACCACTGTCCACTGACTTACACAAAAACAATCAATGAATATGTATTCAAATTAGTTATGAGAAAGATCAAATATATGATAAAGGTAGCTGCAGGTCTTCCATGTCCTATCTTGGATAAAGAACCATCGTCAAAATTTAGTAAGCTAATAGATACAAAAATGCTCTGGGAAACATTTCTTGGTAAACAAAGAATGGCCCAAAAGTGTAAAATTTGAGATAATTTCCTATGCCCAATGTCTACGTTTCAACAAAGTAACCCAAGTAATTCAAGAGTGTATTAGGTCTACATCTTAAAGAAGCAGAACAGTATCTAAAGGACACAGTATTTTTACATTTCAAAGTGCTTAGGATCCTCATCTGTTATCCTGAATGACTGGGTTAAGAGCAGGCAAGCAAGCCTCTATTGTATGTGCTTAGTTTTATTGGCCATCTCAGCCACAGCTCCCCAAACTTAAGAGAATAGAAAAGAGAGAGCATGGCACCAAATTATAATGATTAGACTTTTAGCTATGACATCTACTGCAAAATTCAATAGACACAGTCACCTCACGGTGCCTTTAACTCCAGTGCAGTACTATCAGCTTTGGAATGGCACCCGATTAGCCACAGGGGGCAGCAGAGTGAAGAGAGTGGAAAGTAAATAGCAGGAGGTGAGGTGAGGGCAGGAAAATGTTAATGGGTTGGGCAATGAGCCAGAAGGACGCGAGAGAGAAAAAGGACAAAGTCTCAATTAATAAATTGAATCAATGGCTAGATCATGTTAAACCAGGGATTCTCGTCCCTGGCTGCACATTAGAATCACCTAGGGAATTTTTAAAACTGCAAAAGGATAGGTCCTCCCTTAACCAATTAAGTTAAAATCTCTTGGGTGGAGCCCAAACATTGATTTAAAAAAAAATCTCCAAGTGTACAGCTAACATTGTGAACCACTGTGTTTAAAAAATAAAGTTAAGGGGTTGTGCGCAGGACTGCAGCCCACTGGGATGGAGGTTCAATTCCAGCAGGAGGGCTGGGCCTCCTACTCCCACCACCAGACAGCAGTGATGTCCCCCACCCCTCCAAAAAAAATAAAGTTAAGGATAAGTGACTCTCTACCGCCAACTGTTTACAATGTAAATTTCAAACATGAAGTCCAAAACTTTTCCCAAATATGCTGGTTTTGTGGATAAGTCAATCTGATCCACAGAAAGGCAATTATAATTACTCATATAACACTCAATCGTGTTTGTGGATTTATCAAGGGAAAAGGTTATTATTTCTGATAAAATGTAATGAAGCTGACATGCAAAAGGGGTTAAATAACAAGCCTATAGCAATCATGACAATCAATGATGCAGGGGGAGAATTTAAATCTACTATGATCACACAGTTTTACTACGTACATTTTGCTGAATTACCACTTTAACTAGATGCTTCATAAAACAATGCAATATTTAGTTAAGAACCAGAGATGATGATAAAAGAGGAAAAGTAATGGTCATACATAAGATCTCTGAAGATGTTAAAGGTTTAAACAGTAAAGTTCTTCCTTCATATGAAGATTACCAACGGACATTGTATTTAGTAATTTCTCTTCATTTAAAAATTAAAAATTTTAAATTATTCCATTAGATAATCCTAAAATGCTCTAATGGTTTATAACAAATGCTTTTCTTAACATTCAGCTTAATAAACTTTCTCAATATTTCAATTTTTTTAATGCCACCCCAATCACAAAAGAAGTCTGAGGGTTAAATGAACTTTAAGATCTATAAACTTTACAAAAGTAAGTAACTCACCCACCCCCTCCTCCCCTCACTCACAGGGAAATGTGTTTAGGTAGTGGTGAAACTTCAGATAATGTCAGTGTACTTGTGCCAAAAGGAGCGCTTGGTGGCACAATGATTGCATCTAGCTTCTGACCAAAGAGTTGGGGTTCAAGCACATCAGCTGCTCTGAACGGATCTGCTCTGGCCAAGATTTAGGCCTAGGAAACCCTCAGGGGGCAATTCTACCCTGTCCAATGAAGTGGATTCGGATTCACGGTGAGTTTGTGAGTTACAACACTGAACCGTTCCACAGGGTTTTCTCGACTGCAACTGTTAGAGAAACAGATCTCCAGGCCTTTCTTCAGAAGCACTATAGGGTGGACACCAACTGCCAACTTCGCTGTTAGTTTGTTGTTGGCCAAGTCTATTCCAGCTCATAGTGATGCTAGAGGACCCCTTAGTTGGTAAGCAATACCAAAGATTGTAGACTGTAAGAAGAATGAACAGATCTGTTTTGGAAGAAGTACAGCCACAACAGTTTTCAGAAGAGGGGGTGAGGAGACTGGATATTATCAGGAGGGACCTGTTCTTAGAGGAGGGCAGCATGTTTGGTAGAGAGTCCTCAAGTAAGAGGACTTACATAGGTTGACACAGAAGCTATAGCAATGAGCTCAAACACAGCAACACTAGTAAGGCTGGCTCCAAACCAGGCGGTGTCATTCCCTATTGCTGCACCCTGCAATCAACTTGCACAACTGAAAACCAATGCAACGGCATCCTACAAGAACCAAACTAAAAGAGAAAAAAAAAATCAAATCCACCGCCATTAAACTGGTCCCAATTCATAGAAACTTTATATAATAAGGTTTATGAGGCTGTGAATCTTCACAAGAGTCCATGAGACAGCTTCAATCTTTCCCCCCGGAGTGGCTGGTGGGTTTAAACCATCAGCCTGGGGATTTGCAACCCCAATGCTTAATCCCACAGCACCGTCAGGGCTTTGTTATCTTAAAAACTCACTGCCAGCGGATCAATCCTGACTTACGGTGACCCTAGAGCGCAGGGCAGAAGTGCCTCTTTGGGTTCCAGAGACTGCAATTCTTTCTAAGAGTAGAAAGTCTCATCTTCTCCTGCGAAACAGCTGGTGGTTTTGAACTGCTGACCTTGCAGCTGGCAGCCCAACTTGTAACCATTACAACCACCAGGGCTCCCTCAAGAGGGTGAAAACAGGGGATTATAGGCATATATATATATACACATATATATCAACAAATATATATTTCAATAAAGTGTGTGAGACAAGAGACAAATGCAAATCATAATAGGAAGTAAGATAAAGAGGCTCAAGCATATTTGACTGAAAAAACAAAAATAAGGTACACTCATCCATCAAGAAAGAAGAGGCAATACAACAACATGATTTTAAAAGTCCAGTATGTATTATATTTTATACTAAAAATGTAAAATAAAAAAGAAAAGAAAAAGGCAAAATAATTTGAAAATACTAGCATGTTACATAGATATAAGGTATCAACTACTATGCCAGACCAATCTATCCAAAAACTTATTTTAAAAACCTAGGTTAAAATTAAAACCTCCCAATGTCTCTAATAGAGATGTATTATAAGTTAGAACTTTGCCAAATTCTTAGTTAGCAGGTGAAACGTTTAAAGTAGGAAAATTAAGCCCTAAGTCAAAATAAATTTAAATACAGAAATGGCTGATAACATGCTAATTATATTTTTGAGCACCTAGTTCTCAGAGAAGCTTAGAGGATTAGCAAAATAAATGATAAGGTGTTTTGAGGGGAAAAAGTTACATTATACAGTAGGAGGCAGTTTAATTTCTTAAAATCTATATATTAGTTTCTCATTTAAAAAAACACCTTTTGGTAAGGTCTATTTATGAAATACCTCCTGTGACAAAGTAATTTATTCTGAAATCTGAACCAGAAAAACCCTGCAATCTACTTACTAAATGTTTTTGCACAAATGAACTTCTTATGGAGCAAAGATTGGATTATTTTGCTAACCTTATTCATAGCATGCTTTAAGGAAAACTAGCTGGCACTCTTCCATGTCAGACTCATGTGGACAAAGTGCAACACAAGCAGGTTGGAATAAACACTTGAAAGACCCTGGGCACCCAGATAACTGAACCACTCCATAGTCTGATTGCATTTCAAAGCAGGAAGAAAAATTCTTTCATACACATACTAAAGGGCTTTCCACTGGTTTCTGTGAAGGCCACAAATGAGAAGGGGAAGAAAAAGAGTACTGACAAAAACCACAAGGCCTTGGTACCCAATGCACTGCCAAAGTAGCAAGAGAAACAACAGATTTTTATTTCCCTTTGAATTACTTTTCAAGCATTTTTGAACCTGGAATAAAAGTAGCTTTTCCTATTAGTGGGTAACCCACAAAAGGGTTTAATTTCCTTTATCAACTCGATACACAAGAATTAATACTGAATGCAAAGGAACACAACATTTTCAAGCAAATACTTAGAATTCATCTAAAGTTTCCATTCACTTTTCTCTCTCTGTACTAGGGTCCAAATACTCGCTCCCTCCTCTTAGCGACCAGAACATTCAATGCACTTTCAACTTATAGCGCCACACATCACATGACTTAGATATCACTGGCTGTGCATCTTTTGGCCAGGTTTCTAATCGCGAAATGTACAAGCACTGAAGCTGCATTTCATATTAAAATAATCTGTTAAGCCATCCAACACTAAAGAGTCATGTTACTAAAAAGCAAATTAAACACAAAATAATCAGGCTAGCACTAATCTTTCAACAATAGACAAGTAAACAAAAAATAACAACAATGTTTTGATTAAGTTTAAATTGTTACATCCATGACTAACAAGTAATGTTCTAATAGATAAGTCAATATTCTTTTGGAGCTATGACAACACTCAAGAATTCAAAGTCTTGGCAATACCTACAATTTCGGCTACCACTGTGTTCAGTGGTAGCAATTTTTGTATGTTCAAGAGCAATTCTATGATAAACAGGGCAACAGCTAATAAGGATATCTCGCTTAAGTAAAACTTTTCAAACACCAGTTGGATTCTGCAGTAGGATGTTCCTTGTTATAGAAGCAGCCCCAAAGGCAGGGCTTTCTCAGAATGGGGTTCCACAGCTATTGCTGGCCAACTGTGATTTGATCTGGAGTTTTCTTTAGACTCCTTGCCAAACTATGGCTGGATTCATATGTCCAAAGACAGATCAGAATCACACTGGCCTTCTCGGCGATTCTAAAACCTTTCAAAGGCTTGCAAAATCGGATGAGTACCGGTACTTATCTGTTTTTATCTGAACCTTTAATTTCCTGGCCTTGCAAAGCAGAGACTCGAGACCTCTATCACGTTCCATTTGTTGCCAAAAAAGAAAAAAAAATGTTCAGGGAGCTCTCATCTATCGGTTCTATCACGATATACATTTCATTAAAAGATGTTAAAATTCTAGAACTATGAGGTCGCAGATTCACCACGGATAAATGGGGCAGGAGCAGAAAACTTGTTTCAAATCCTCTACAGCCAGTGGGAAAAGAAAGTGAGCCAAAAGGAGTGCCAAGTCCTCCCGCAAATGGGAGCAGGGAGCACTTAGGAACCGTGGCCGCTCCAAATCGCCAAACTCTCCGGAACCGCGTCTTGGCGCGGTTCCCAACCCGCTGCAGACTCGCAAAGTGTGCTTGCTCCTTCACACCCAGGCCACCTCGACGTCTTCCCGGGCAAGAAGGCACTTCCCTTCTCTTTTCTGGGCGCTGCGCGGGCAGGCGGTCGAAGCGACCCGCGTCCGACTTGCGGGCGCTGTCTTCAGCAATCGAGCGGACCCGCACCCCTGCTCCCCGTCGGCCCGCCGCTTCGGGACGCTCGCTGGGAGGGGAAGTTAGGGACCAGGTGGGTGCTGGCGCCTTTCTAATCGGAGGCGGGGAAAGTCAAGGGCTCGGTAAGGGTGGCCGAAAGAGGGGCTTGGCTGCGCAGAGCGGGGGTCGGAAGGTAAGGCGGGACCTTGCTCGAGCCAGAGCCGGCTGGGAGGGAAGAGCTCATCCAAAGGGCAGGTGAGCGAGCGCGCAGGTGGGGAGAGGCGTTTGACACGGGGCTGGCCGCCCGGCACGCGAGATCGGCGGAAATTAGGAAGCAGGGAAAGTAGGGAGACGCTGAGCCCCAAGGGTTTTTGCCCAGAAACGCCTTGTAGGGAGTGGGCGTTCAGACGACGTAGGGCAACAGCCGCGGAGGAGCAGGCTCAGCCGGCGCGGAGGCGCGCGGCCCCCCGCGCTCCCCGGGGCGCGTCCACCTTACCTTTGAGCTGGGGCAAGGGGTGCAGCTCCGCCTGGTTGCCCTGGCTGCGGAACTGCGACGAGCCCTGCGAGCGCTTCTGCCGCTGCGCCTTGCGCACCGATTTCCGGGTGAAGCCGTCCACTTTCTCCGAGGCCGAGATGGCGGCGCAGGGAGCCCCCGCCGGCAGCGGCGGCGACGACATCTCCGCGGCCCTGGCGCTTGGCAGCTCGGGCTGCGGCTTGCACGGCGCGGGCAGCGGCGGCGACGGCAGCAGCAGGAACAGGAGGAGGAGGAGGAGGAGGAGGAGGTCGGGGCGAGGCGCCGAGAGCTCGCGCCCCTTCGCCCCGGGTCCCCGGCCACACCGCCCTCCCGCTCGCGGGTGCCGCCAAGCTTCTCCTCGCCGCCCGCCAACGCCTCACGGCCACATCGCGGTCCCGGAGGTTCCTGGTCGCCGCCGCGCGGCGAGCTCCCGGGGCTGGCGGAGGGAAGGGCGGGGGCGGAGGGGGGTGAAGAAGTTGTTGACTCCCGGCGCGAAGGGCGGGTGGAAAGGCGCCCGAAGTTTAGACAACTGAGGCGAGGGCGCGGGGGTGCGGACGCCGAGCGCTCTCCTCGTCCCTTCAGCCAGGTGGCCAGCCGGCCGGCCGGCTCGCACTTCAGTGGCCGCGGCCAGCGCTGCCCGACCTGCCTGGAGCCGCCTCCCGGGGCGCTGCCATCGCGGGTCCCCCTCGGAGCGGCCGCCGCGGTGCCCGCTCCTCCTTGTCAGCGCCGGCCCCTCATCTCCGGAGGCGGTGACCCGCCGGCCCGGCCCTGGGCGCGCACACACTCGCTCCCCGCGGCGCCGGGCGCACCCGGCCCCCTCCCCCACGCGCCCGTCCGCGGCTCCCGGAGAAGCCCCGGCGAGCGACCGCTACAACTTGAGAAGGTGGTTGATACAGGGAAGGCGGGGGGGCGGGGGGGGGGGCGTAGCGTGTGTCCCTGCGTGCGCGCGCGCAAGGGCGCGCGACTTGGGGGTGGGGCTTCGCGGGAGGTGGGGAGGGAGGAGTTTGATTGACAACTTCCGTGGGGTCCCGCCAGCCTCTGTGATGCTGCGCAAAGGTCGGCTTCTCCCGTGGGGAGGACAGAGACAAGGGACAAGAATACATGCCAGCTCCTGTGGCCAATCACAGAACCCAGCGGCAAGCGAGGGGGGGGAGCGAGGCGTAGCCTCCTAGACGGTTTATTACGCGTCTGGCCGAAGCGGGGGCGGAGGGGAGGGGGCGTAATTGTGTGACGGACATGGGAGCTAGCCAATCATAAGTGAAGGCGGCGAGCGGGGTGCCAACTGCGTCATGGCAATCTAACGAATCCTCTTGGGATGGAGGAGAAGGGCCCCTCCGTCAGTGAGCACACTGGCACGCCTGCGCAACAGCTCCGGGCTATAATTGCTCTCCTGACAGCCTAAAAGAAGACCGGAAAACTCCAAGTGGGGGAGTTGAGGGAGCAAAATAGAGCACTCCTTCCCCACCTTCTCCTCTCTCTGGCCGATGAGGAACTGCAGCGACGGAGGGGGGAGCCTGAGGGCCGGGGCGCGAAGACGAAAGACCGCCAGGTGTTGCGTCAACTGAAAGGGGGCGGTCGAAGTCCGGATAGGGGTTGAACCGTGTGATTCTCCAGCGAAGAAGCCTCCGGGAAATCCTATTCCGCGGGGACTTGGAACCTCACTGGCGCTAAACTATGTAAATGATGGTTTCCACATATGTAACCTTTTGGTGGTCTAGGACTGCGGATCTCCGAGAGCTGCTCTCACGTGCAAGTCCACGACCTCCAAGGAGAACTTGTTCTTTCCCAATTTAGTGGCCGACTGATGTAGAGCCCCCTTTTCAACCGAGACCATCTACAACCCAATAAGTACAAATTCGCTGCCCAGTGGTTTGTGTATTGGGGAGCTTACTTACTAGAATCACTTCCTTGGCGATTATATCAATTTATAAATTTCGAAAGGGTAACTCACCATCTTAATGTTCACAGCACATCTCATAATGGGCTTAATTCTGGAAAAAATAGTCAAGATTGAGACTTGAACTCTCAAAGGATTGGGAAAACAACATTTTTACAGACAATAGCTTGAGAGAACAAGATAGATGAAGGAACCGAAGGGAGTTTGGTATAAACTTTATACTGTTGTCAGGGAAACTTAAGAAAGTAGGAAAACATTGAAATCTTTCAGCTGAAAGAGAGGCATGATCAAATATGCAGGTTTCAGAGATCACAGTTAGTGGTGTGAAAGTCAGCTGCCTCTGGAAGACAAGGCTACACACACACACAGGGAGGGAGGTCAGTAGGCCACAAGTAGTGGAGGGGCTCTAAGAATACTTAATGTTCTCCAGAGTGGAGTGTCTAAGATGAGAAAGAGAAAATCTGAGGTTTCCATAATTGAGGAAGCAGCAGAGAAAGATTGGTATCCTGTTTGGGAGTGTCAATAGGGTGGGCCTTGAGCTTAGCGGAGGGGGGCTGAAGAATTTTTAATGGAAGATGTTTTGTTTCCTTTAAACACTGATTTGTGGTTAACTTTTTTATGAATTTGGTTCCCACTTAGCAATTTCCAAACGTGAACATTCTCATTTTCATTCTGGTTGTATTTTCATTAATCCAGCATCGCTGACCCCAACCATCTATATCCTTGCTTTAGGGTAGATGTTGACGGATCTCACAGGTGATAGTGTTTATTCTGTAAGTCAATCTGTAGTTCGATGAAAGGTGACCTCTGGAAGTGGTTTTGGTTCAAAGTTTAAATGGAAACGCAGGTAATAGTTCCTCTAATCTCTACCAGCCCAGTTTTAAGTTTGGCCTTTCCTTTCTCATTTTAAAGACTTTGAGTTTTCAACAATTTTCTCCCATTCTACCAAGGACTATCCATTTTATCTCTGTTCAGAATGGTTGTTGGTGGTAGCTGGGCACCATCTAATTATTCTGGCTTCAAGATAGTGGAGGTCATGGTTCGTGTAGGCAATTAATCCTATACACAAATTCCTTCTTTGGGGTTTTGGTTTCCTTCTTTGTCCTTTGCTCCAGATGAGTAGGGTCCATTAGTTGTATTTTTGATGGCCACTTGAACACTTTTAAGACCCCAGCTACTTCTCAATCAAACTACGATGTAGGACATAAACTTCATGGACTATGTTGTACTACTTGACTAAGTTGTCCTGAAAAGACTATATCTTGAGCCTCCAAACCCATTAAACCAACCCTGCCAAGTGTTTGTTTGTATCTCAGAAATGTCATTTCTCTGTTTTATTATATGCACACACAAACATTTGTATATGCCAACAGAAACACTTATACTTGCACACATATACTTTTAGTGGAAACTGTTAGAAGTATTGTTTTTAAAAGACTGGCTGGGGAAGTGTCAATCAAAGTGAGTGACTGAAGGTAATTGTAGGTGTCCAGGTGTACTTGAATGAGTGATGCAAGCAGTGTGTCAACACCACCTGTGGAGCCCTTCAGCACCTCCTCATACCTGCCTACCTGCCCCAGGGAAATAAGAATCTTGGAATGAGACATGTACATTTTAGGGGTGGGGGGATCCCAACTAATACTCCAATTCCTGGTCCCTATTCCAACAGATCAGTGTTTTAAATTTAAGATGGCCTTGGATATTTTTGCAAATTTGCAAAAGCAAGAAAATAATTGATTAAAGGTGGGTGGCAAGTCAAAAAGAAGAATTAGAAACGATGCCAAGGTTTTGAATTGGGGTCCCAAATTAATGTGGGGGGGCCTTAAGGAAAAGTCCAAATGTTGAGCTATCTGTGGAGTGGAGGAAAGGTGTCAGAAGAAGAAAAGAATAGGGGAATGGCAAGCCTGCCGTTCCCACTGCCCTCAAATCTGTCCTGACTCAGAACAGTCCTGTAGCACAGGGTAGTACTGCCCCTGTGGATGTCCGAGACCAGTAACTTGACAGGAGCGGCATGCCTCATCCTTCTCTCGAGCAGTGACTGGCGGTTTCAGGCTGCTATGTAGTTTGCAGCACAACCCATGTGCCACGAGGGCGCCTGCCGTTTATACATGTTGAATCTACAGGAACTGAGTTTGCTAAGGTCACTGAAGCTAGATAGCTGAGCCTTTATTTTCAAGAGAGGTCATGACATGTTGCAGATTAATTTGGGGGGAGAGATGACTAGACTGGGCTGCCAGCCTGGAGTGGGCCAGAAGAATGTGCACAAACAGCTCCAAGCCTCATTTTTCTCTTTAAGGGGGAATAAAAGCACGAGACAAACAAATGGTAGAAGACATGTAGATATGCTCAGCGATCCCAGGATCTAAAGGACTTGCCCCTCTTCTGTCTCGCTGCTAATGAGGTCTCACCCCTCCTGCTTCCGAGATGACTCATTTTATACGCAAGAGGGTGACACCGTTCCCTCTCTTCATTCATAGCAGAATCATATAATGAAGTCAGCACTCCCCTCCCCCCTCCTTCCTACCCATACTTATCGGGAAATGTAAGGTTGTTTGATTGGAGTAACAAAGGCTCTGCCTAGAATAGCCATATAAAGTAATTTACTGCATTGCACAGGAAAACAGGTGAGTAGAACAACAACCTATCTTGGAAGCCTGCGCTTTCATTAGGAAGAAAAAGCAAGCTCACAGAATTGCAGTATAAGAGAAGATGTATATCTTACTTTGAAATGAGGGGAAAATATTTTGATGAGTTAAGAGCATGTGACAAGAACCTGGAAATTGTCAATTGACCTTGAAGAATATATAGAATTTCAATAGCTCTAAAGGAGGGAACATTCAGGTAGGGAGAAGAGCATGAAAAAGGTCCCTGAGATGGAACTAAGCATGCAGTTGGGGGGAAACAGCAAAGAGTTCAGTCTGAGGTACAGAAGTGTAGTAGGAGATAAAACTAGGACCATAAGAAGTATGCCTATTATACATGCTGGAATGCCAGGTTTAGGAGTTTTTACTTAGCTAGGCATTGGGAGCTTTTGAAGATTTTGGCATAGAGCAGTGATTGATCAAAATTGGTACTGAAACATAATCCCACATCTGTCAACTGGCAGAAATAAAGAGGCATGTGGACTGGTATTTAACATGTTTCCTAATAAAGATGCTTATTAACACTTGGAACGAGTCTGATGTTCAGAAGAAATTTCTAGGCAAGGTCTTTGCAGCCTTCCCCCTGACACCCACTCTATAAAACAAGGATAAAAATGCTTATTTTGAGGACTGTCATGGAGATTAGATACAATGCTCAGAAAAACACCACCGACACTCTTAATGGACACATGGAGTAGTCATGGTGATGATAGTGGTGGTAGTATCAGTCATAGTTTTACAGTTAGGTCTTCCTTGCAACCCATTGCTCTCCCCAGAATGCTGTCTTGGGTTTAGGAAACAAAGTAACAAGTCCTTTCTGTAACCAGGATACTCTTCTCATATGTCCAAACCTGTATAAATATATTGCTTCAAGCAGTTGAAGTAACAGCTCTTCTGGGGGAACTTTTTTTTTTTTAAATAAAACCCTGCTATTGAGTTTATTCCTGCTCAGAGCAACCCTATTGGACAGAATTAAACTTGTCCCTCGGACTTCCAAAGCTGTAACCTTTATGGAAGCAGATAAACACATCTCTCTCCTGTTGAGCAGCTGGTAAGTTCAAACGACCAACCTTTCTGTTAACCGCCAAATTCTTAACCTTGCACTACCAGGGCTTCTCTGAAGATAAGCCTTTAAACCGAGCCAAATACACAGCCAGGGAATCTAGTCAGATTCATAGCGGCCTTATAGGAAAGAGCAGAAAGGCCCCTTTGGATTTCTGAGACCTTAATTTTTTTTTTTTTTTTGGCATCACTGCTCTCCGGTGGTGGGAGTAGGGACCTTAAAATTTTATAGAAGACAGCCTTATCCATCTTTGAAGGAGCAACTGGTGGGTTTGAACCATAGACTTCCTGGCCAGCAGCTCAATGCCTAACGCCCTACATCACCAGAGCACCTTCGAGATCCTTAAGCTCACTCCTATTGAGTCGATGTTGACATACTGACCCCATAGGACAAAACGGAACTGTCCCCTTTGGCTTTATAAGGTGGTAAATGTGCACGGAAGCAAAAACTCTCCTCTTTCTTCTGTGGTGCTGCTGCTTGATTTGAACTGCTGACCCTGCGGTGAGCAGCCCAACTTGGACTGATTACACCATCCCTTAATAATTCAAAAAAAAAAAAACAAATCAAAACACTGCCATGGAATCAATCCCTGCCAAAGTTTCTGAGACGGTAACTGTTTAAAGGAGTAGAAAGTCCCGTCTCTCCTGAGTAGCTGCTGCTGGTTTGCACTGCCCACCATGCAGGTCACACAACCCAATACATAACCACGACAACACCCGGCTCCTCGCACATACGCACACGCACAGAGGGGGTACCGAAAACAGAAAACTGGAGTGTGAGGGGGAGAATTGATACCAAGGGCTCAAGTAGAAAGAAATATTTTGAAAATGATGGCAAACTATGTGCAAGTGTGCTTGAAACAATCGATTTAGGGATTGTTATAATGAACAGTCAAATCACTTAACTGCTCATTGAAAAGGTCAGTGACTCAAACCCATCAGCGCAAAGACTGGCAACACAGCGATCTGCTCCTGTAAAGATTCGCAGTCTGGGAGACCCTGTGGGGCAGTTTGACTATGTCCTATAAAGTCATGGTGGGGCCAAGTCAACTCAGTGGAACACAACAACGTGTGCGTGTGTGTGTGTGTTTAAAATTTCATTGGAAAAACACCAAATTCAGAACACTGGTTCCATCCTAGAAGGGAACTAGGACGAGAACACAAATGGAAAGAGATATATTGAGGATTTTATCTATACCTGTAATGTAATAGATTTCTTCAACTGGATGTTGGGTCTGTGAATGTTCATAATTCTCTTACATGGAAGAAATAGTCTGATATACACATGCATTCTAAAGTGTTTGAGTGAAATAACTACAGTAAGGAATCCTCCCAATGAGCTGGAAGGTAGGAGCGAAAGCTCCTCAGGCTTTCCGAGGATGTGCAGGAGGTTACCCCCACCCCCACCCTACCCCTGCCAGGAGAAGTGACATTGAAGTTGCACCAGCACAGGGACAGTGAGAGCAGCGGATGGGTTGCTAAAAGAAAAGCAGGGGAAACAAACGCTCCTTCCACTGCTGTGGAGAGAGGAGGAAGTAATAGCTGTGTCCACAGGGAAAGCAAATTAAACTGATGCTGGGGAGAGGGAGTGATATGGGGGGGGGGTCCTTAGTAAGTTTAGCAAAAAGAATTTTGCCATTAAAAAAAACTGCGAAACCAAACTCTTTCAACTGTGAGAAGTAGCTAGACCTACACTTGTCCCTCTTATTAATAAGCAAATAGAAAATTGGCAACATGTCCAGAACAATTGTTTTCAAACATTGGTCAGTGACCAGTACAGGATAGTGACCACCAAAGAGAAGCAACTGAACTGATCCACACAATAGTCCAGGTGTTCTACCTAGAGGCAGTTTCCAGTCCACAGGAAAGTAATCACCGAGAGGGGATCTGGGGACAGCGTTTTGAACATTGTGGCATCCAGAAGAGACTCCGAAGGGTTCATGTCTATTCATAGGGCCAAACTATTTCTAAGTAAAGCTTATTCTAAATTTTCCCTAGCAACACTTAAAAGCAAGCTTTGAAAATGATCTAAGTTTAAACAGAAATCAATTGCTTTCAAAACAAATTTCAACACACAAGACAACAAATTTCAGATATCAATGATGTCCGGTATGTAATTGAAAATTACTAGTCAGGAAAATTCAGACCATAGTTAAGGGTAAAATCAGTTGACAAAAACCCAGGAATGACAGAGAGGATAGGGGTATAATAAAGAGAAATGGAAATTTTCTACTAGCTCTTACTTCTGGTTTATAGACCTTGGATTGGGGGGCTACACAGAAACATCTGCTTTTAGTCAAAGCTTGAAAGACTAAGAGGTTGAGGAGACATTTTAAACTTAGAATCAGGGCTTGACTCATTATTGTGATTCTGTTACTGAAGACTGGAGAACTACCCAATACAATCACCACCTGTCACATGTGGCTACTGATTGAGAACTGAGTTTATTTTAATACCTGAAATGTTGTAAACTGTTTTCCTTTGAAAACATCATGCAAAATATTGTTGATATCAAGATTGGCTTAAATGATTGTTTTCCATAATGATGTTTATTCAAGATTTATGCACATAGCAGAAATAACATTGATACCTAAGATCTCATCATCACTGTTGTTATTAATGCTGTTGAGTCCATTTTGTGCCCTGTTCAAAGAAGGATAATCCAGTAGGATGTGGAAATTATTAAACAACATGACGTTTATAGGCAAGTGTAATTGTGCTGCAGAGCAATACAAAATGATTGCAGCAATATAGCAACAGAAACTGCCAGACATTCTAACTGGATTCAGAAGATGATGTAGAATGAGGGATCTTTGGTGAAGTTAGATAGACTACCTAAAAGTTGTTTACCTGTGTTTTATTCACTATGCAAAACATTAGACTGTGGATCCTAACAAATTATGAATAACCTTGCAAAGAGTGAACATTCCAGAACACATTTGTACTTATCAGAACCTGCACATAAACTAACAGGCAGCCATTCAAACAGAACAAGGAGGTACTGTATGGTTTAAAATCAGGAAAGTTGTGTGCCAGGGCTGTAACCATCCTATCCCATCATTGTACTTATTTATTCCTTATGTTGAACAAATAATCTGAGAGGCTGAACTATATGATGAATAACACAGTATCTGAGATATGCAGATGACCCGCCCTTACTTGCTCTAAGTGAAGAGGACGTGAAGCACTTACTAATGGAGATCAAGGGTCACAGGGTAGCAGCATCCAATATAGACTGCACCTCAATATAAAGAAAACAAAAAGCGATACTACTGAGTGAATAATACCATGATAAATGGGAACCTATTGAAGCTATTCACAATTTCATTTTACTTGGATTCACATCCAATGTGCATGGAAACAGCAGTCAAGATATCAAACAATATATATTGCATTGGGCAATTCTGCAAAAGACCACTTTTAAGGTTAAAAAGCAAAGATGCCACGTTGACAACTAAGATGCACCTGACTCAAGCCATGTTATTTTTAATTACCTCACACATGGGAAGCTGAACATTGAATTGGTAAGACCAAAGAAGAATTCATGTATTTGAATGGCGGTCTCAGTTCATTTTTTTTTATTTACTTATTTAGTTCATTCAGAATTATTCTTAAAAGCAAGAATCGTGAGACTCTGTCTCAAGTCCTTTGGACATGTAATCTGGAGGGATCCACTCTGGAGTGGAACAGTATGCTTGATAAAACAGAGGATCAAGGAAAAGGAGTAAGACTCAATGACATTGATTGACACAGTAATGATTATGATATTGTCGAGTATTGCTGTTTGACATAGGTTTGCTACGAGCTAGAACCAATTCAGTGCATCCAAATACAACAACTGCAATAATAAAGAAAACAAGAAACTGGAAAAAGTTGTTGAAAATTTCTAAATGGCAATTTTTAGAGCTAATAAAGTAGAAAAAAATTAGACAATTTCAGAAAGTATATAGTAAATTGACAAGCAGTTTCTTCTCAACAATAAAACATAGATATTAGTTAATCTGACATTACTTATTTTTGGATTAAGTTACATGTATTTGCTTTTTAAGTGTAAATTTATATAAGGTAAATACAGAAAATATTTAATGAAAATTTCATGTTAGAATTGAATTCTGTAAGTTTCTAATAGACACAGGATTTGGATTTTTCTGAAGTGATATAAATATATAATTAATAATTTGAGTAGTGATTACATGCTGCAATGATACTTTGGATATGCTTAGTTAAATAAAATGTATTTTACCATGGTGGGCTTAAGAGGAAAAAAATAAGAAAAATTTCTCTAGAATTAATTTTCCTTTTTTATCTCTAAATGTGGTGACTAGCAAATTTTATATATATGTCTTGAATTTCTATTTCTATTGGTAGTGCTGCTGTAGAGGCTTTGGTGTTTGAACTCTGAAATCAGCCTGATTTCAAGTCAGTCTCTGCCTCTGTTTTGTTGTGCAATTTGCTTAATGTTTTTCTACTTTTATTTTTCTCATCTAAAAAAATGAGCATAACAATGTTCCTTACTGTCTAGAGTTACTATAAGAATACTTAAATAGTGCCTGCATGTCATAGTAATTACCATCACTCTATGTAATAGGTGATGATTAACTATGTGATCTTAAGAAGTTCCTTAGCCATGAATTTAGTCCTGTGTAAAAGATTTCTTCTTGAATTAAATGAGATAAAAAATATTAAAACTTGCTTGCTAGGCCAAGCCCATGCTGCTGAAGCTTAACCTGTGTTCAGAAGCCTGTGTAACATTCCTCAGCTTAACCTGTGTTCAGAAGTCTGTGTAACATTCCTCAGCTTAACCGCTTTTACATTCAATCATGTGCTAAGTTAGCTGTAAACCATGCGATGTCTCCTAAAATATTTGTTCCCTGAGCTTGTCTTGGAGCCCGGGTGGTGTAGTGGTTATGCTTTGGGTTGGGCTCTGTTTGGTTGGAAGTTCTAAACCACCATCAACTCTGAGGAAAAAGACGGGGTTGTCTACTCCCATAATCAGTTACAATTTCAGGAACCCACAGGGCATCGCTATGAGCCAGCATGGACTTAATAGCAGTGAGTTTGGTTTGGTTTACACTTGCCTTACTTGGAGTCTTCCTAACTCCACTCTCTTAACTATTTCCACTGTGGGCACATTATTCCACCCTAGTACGATCTCCCTCCCTACTGACTTCCTAAAGTATTTCCCAATCATTGTATCCACGTGGCAGTCCATCATTGTATTCATATGCTAAGTCCACTGTAACATTATTAAAGACTGGATAGAAATTTATTCTCTCACAGTTCAATAGGCTTGAATTCCCAAATCAAAGCGTTCCCATGGCCACCTACTCTCTAAAGGTAGAAAAAAGGGTCCTCCTTTGTCTTTTCCAGCTTCTGGTGGTCGCAGGCAGTCCTTCGTGTGCTTTGGCTTGTAAATGCATTACACTTCATTCTTTGCCTCTGACTTTATACATAGCCTGCTCTCTTTTGTCTCTGAGGCTCTGTGTTCACATTTCCCTCTTTTAAATATATCATCGGTCTCTCTTTATAGAGGCCAATCCTAATCCATGACACCTGCAAAGACCCTGTTCCCAAATCAAGGTCATATTCACATATTCCATGTCATTTGCAAAGCTGTTTACCATAATTCTGTGTGCCTGTTACCATGGCCATGCAAGATGAGTGAGTGCTCTCAATCGGACTTCCCCAATAGTGCATGGTAACTATACAGCAACAAGTGGGAACATCTGGCAGAATAAAAACAAAAAAACTCCCTACAATCGAGTCAATTCTGACTCATAGTCATCCTCTCAGACAGGGTCAAACTACCCCCGTGGGTTTCCAAGACTCTTTACAGGAGTAGAAGCCTCGTCTGTCTCCTGTGGAATAACTTGTGGTTTGCAATTGCTGACCTTACCGTTTGCAGCCCAATGCATAATCACTACGCCACCAGCATCCCTTTGGTAGAATTAGTGGGGAAAGAAAGCGCTTTGACTTGAGATCCACATACTGTCTTACAAAGAATCATGAATGTCACTGGAGAGAACGTTTTAGTCGTATATCTGAGGTGAGTACTCAAAGTCTGAACAGAGCGACGTGGGAAGTGTGAAGGACAGAGTGGTAGGACTGGGGACAGAGCTACAGGCTGAGCAGAGGTCAGGGAGCAAAGTGGGCACTGACCCTTGCAGGGTAGTTTCAGAACTCAAGGCAGAACGCCTTCCGTCCCATAGTTCCTTCGACAGCTATTTCTGGACACACTAATTTTAGAAAGTGAGACAAGGATTCACCCTAATCAGCTTTCTTGACACTCTGAGACAGCTTATTCCCAGAACTTTCTCCATCCCGCTGTGGGACCCTTTTCCATATCCAGGTTTGGGGAAAGCTTTCCACTTGAAATCTTTGTTGATCACCAGAATGGGAATATGATCAGGTTGCTTCTCCTATATTCTCCTCTGAACTCACAAATCACCCCCACCCGAACTGTCAGAAGACACACCTGGGTCATTGCAGAATTTGCCATCTCAAACAATGCCTAAGCATCATGAAATTAATGAGCCCTTGTACGAACCACTCGAGGGAAAAATACAGCTCACATGAACATAGTGATCTCTGATGAAAGAATAAAGCTATTCTATTCAACTGTTACTCAGAGGCTTAACTCCCAATAGAAGGTGCAGGCTGGCTTTTCATTTTTGTGGCTCCAAGTCATGACAGAGGAGAAAAGAAGGCAGTGTGATCAGGAGCGGAATTTAGGCTTTGTCGCTAATTAGTGTGACTTTCAACTCAATTGAGTTTGAAAAATACACAAGTACCATCTTGCCTTAAAATTCTATTCTTTTTTTTTAAAGTTCTATTTTAAGAGAAAACCAATTCCTAAATTACAGAGGTTTGGATTTACTATTTCAGACACGGGATTTTGGTAAGAAGTGTGTGCTCTCTCAAGGAGACGAAGGCATAATGGTTAAGAGTGAGCGATCCATCAGCTCACTCAGGTTCAAAGCCTCTGATTTAGGAATTAGTTCCCTCTCTGAAAATAGAACTTTTTTTTTGGAGGGGAGGGTGGGCATCACTGCTCTCCGGTGGTGGGAGTAGGAGGTCCAGCCCCACTGCTGGAATTGAACCTCCATCCCAGTGGGCCGCAGTCCCACGCACAACCACTATGCCACTGGGGCTCAGCCCACAATTCTATTCTTAAGTGACGTAGTTGTCTATAAACATGATTCACCAAGGACAGGCACACCTGGAGGGGATTAACCCTATCCAGGGAAAGGGGCCCATCCATGATTGGATCACTTGCACCTAACTCTTCTGTATCCACCACCTATAACCTGTCGTTCTTTCCTTCTAACTTTATTCCCAGGCCTCAACCAAAATTCTGATGGCATAATTAGACACTAAGTGTTTTCTGGTGCCGATTTTTAGTTAACGTGGCCAAATACTGATTTCTGTTTTGAGAGAGACAAACCCCATTTAAAAAGGACTGTAGTCTGTGCCCAATTCCTCACTGCTTCCTGGAAGTCAAATGAACATTTTAACCATTTTCATGGAAAAACAAATACATTTCATGGATATAAGTAGGCCAAGGTTCTCACAACAGAGAGGGAAATTTCAGTAACGATATAGTTGTGAAACTGAAAGTAATCCTTTAAAAAAACATTTTGGGGGGGCTCTTACATCTCATCACAATTCATATTCATCTAGTGTGTCAAGCACATTTGCATATATACTGCTATCAACATTTTCAAATAAGCCTCTTCCCTCTTGAGCCCCTGGTATCTGCTCCCCATTTCCGAAAGTAATTCTTTATGGTAGGTTGGTCTCTCTATCTACCTACCTACCTACCTATCTATCTATCTAATCCTCTATCCTGAGATTACTCTGCACTCTGTATATTAATACAAAAGATCATAAACATACTGATTTCTAGAGCCTCCATTTTTCTGGAATTTGGAATGGCAAGTAAAAGATATCTAAGTTCTAGGTCCCATCTTCCTACCAAATTGTTTCTCAATTTCTTAGGTACTTTGAGAGAACACCTCGGGATGAGTTCTAGAAATTCACATGGTGGTCTTTTAGCTGTACACCAAGTCTGAAGGTGTTTCATCCTGTTGTTATCTGCTCTTGAGCCAGCTTGACTCACGGTGACTCCCACACACAACAAAATCAGACAGTTGGGATTCATAGACTTTTCACTGGCTCATTTTTTGGAAGGAGGATGAAAGGTCACCAGGTCTCTTCAAAAATTCAAACCTACTACCAGTAAGTTGATTTTGACTTTGAGTCGACCCTTTAAGACAAAGCAGAGCTGCTACCTAGGGTTTCAGAGGTTATAAATCTTTATGAAAGCAGACCACCTCATCTTTCTCCCAAGGACCAGCTGATGATCTTGAACTTGTCTGATGCTTAACCCACTGTGTCACCAGGGTCCCTTTTGCCCCCTTAAAGAAGATATAATTAGGCTGCACTTCCCGATATTCTAAGTATAGATACTGAACATAGCCAAGAAGAAGGAAAATGCTGCGGGAACAAAGATGTTAAGAGAAAGCATGAAGTAGGCATTGAGGAAAAAGGTTGTAGTTATTCTCATAAAGCTACTCCAGCTTCTCACCAGGATCAACCTGACTATTGCTACAGGATTAAACTACAACCCTGTTATTTACCTGCCTAAAATTTTCATCACACAGATGCTTCCCACTGCATTCTGAGTTTGATATTCATATCCCTCCATCGTTGTGTCCTGCCTGTATCTTCAAATCCATTTTTCAACACTTCCTGCCACATCTTACTGCTTACATTTCTCCATGTGTTCTCTTTTCAGTGCCTTTGCCCATACTAAACTCTCTCCCAGAATTCCCTTTCCCACTTTCTCACCTTTAAGATCATTCAGGTGCCACCTTCCCTGACATACTCCTAACCTTGATCTCACCTATTATTTGAGGTCCCAAACAGATGTCTAACATAATCCTTATGTTATGAGATATAATAATCAACTCTGCCTCCTGCCGCTTTGAGTAGGCTGGATCCTAAGTTCTTTGACAGTATTTCTGGTGCCTGCACAGTGCCAATCACTTTGCAGAAGTTCAATAAGCACTGTTAAATTAACTAGATGGTGGGTATAGATTGGGAAGGTAGCCTGTGAAATGTAATTGTACTCGGGTTTTAACTAGAAAGTGGGTGGTTCAAGTCTACCCAGATATGTTTTGAAAGGAAACCCTGATTCACTTCTGAAAAATCATCCATTGCAAACTCTGTGGAGCACAGGTCTGCTCCGACACACAGGCCAGTGCCATGAGTAGGGTTCTACTCGGTGGTTTTTGGTTTATAGATTGGGGATCGAAACATCACAATCAATTGGCATTGCCTTGATACCAAGGAATGCAGTCATCTATACCTCTAGGCTCCTGAGCACAAGCCTGGAGCTCCATGGGCACTCTTGAGCCTGGTCCTGCGTCTACACACAGACATTATTCTCTCCATCTGGACTCATCGGCTGTCCCCCATTCAAGCCCACCTGATTCTTTGCCTTTGGGGCCTCTGCTCCATTCATCATTATTTGTATTATATTTTTGTGTGCATGTTTCTACATCTCTTTTTATACACATTGACCTGCGCCCTGTCTCCTTCATTCAGGTCAGATGGTCATGACTCTCCACTAAGCCCTTCTGCAGTATAGGCTGCCTCTTTCCCTGACAGCTTTAGAAAAATTCACATTCCCTATATTCTTTAGTAATCACTATCAGAAGCTAATCTGCGCAGCTTATCCTTACAGTTACTAGTTTCCACTGTTAATGAAACCCTGTACTGGATCTGGGGTTACTGGGCTGGAGCACCCCTGTAGTTTTCCAGGAGGTTTTGAGTTGAGGAGGAATAAACTTTGGAGTGTGGTCTTCCAGGAATTGGGATTGACTGAGACTCACGTTGCAAATAAAGCTGGGTTTATGTGAGACTGTAACTGTTGACAAGTAATGTCTAGGGCATATACTTTTATGACTTGTCTATTAATTGAAGTATAATTTTAGGATTATGTTAAATTAGTTCCATTCTCATCCAGTAGCCTGCTCTTGAGAAATAATGGGCAAAGTTAGCAAAATGGTCTGTGACCACAGGATGGATGGAAATGAACTGACCCAAAAGGAATCACATTTATGACCTTGGCCCTATTGCCACTAAACCAACTAGGATGCGGGCCCAGAAGCCTGGCAAGACTAGAGCTTGGCTACCTCTCCCATGAGAAAGAGCAGGCTACCCTGCAGATGTCCAATTACAGAGTGAGGAGGCTTCTGGGGCAGCCTGACCTTAGGTCTCTGGCACTCAGTTGTTCTCCTCCTCAAGAATGACTTCCTAAAAAAAAAAAAAAAGAAAAGAAAGAATGGCTTCCTATTAGAAATGGTCTTTTCCACTTAGGTGGGTAGGAATAAATCAAGCTAATAAATGCCTTCTGTTTTAGTTATCTACTAATGCTCTCACAGAAAAATCACACGTAGGTGATTGTAGCAGCTTCATTTCCTCACAGTTTAGGAGGCGAGAAGTCTGAATTTAAAGAATCAACTCAAGGGGAGAGCTCGCGACACCTGCCTCTTTTCACCTCCTGTTGAGGGGGAATGGGCTCAGTGGCAGTGAGTTTGGAGTTTGGGTTCCTCAGTTTCTGCTATCTATCTTCCCCCTTTATGCTTGCTGGCTGCCTGCTGTACCTACCCTGCTCCTTTTGTATCTCAACGGCAAGAAGCTTAATGACCATCAGAAAGAACAGCATCTGCGGTCTTCAAATAATCAGTCATCTACAGAAGCTGTCAACCAAGCCCATTTGGAAGACACACAACAGCCTGTGTGATCCACGGATTGTAAATAATAAAATCCAAATCTGAAGAAGGGAATGTATCACAGCTTAATTTGTGAACACCTGGTTTGCAGCAAGGTATGGAAGACAGTGGAAGCCCAAAATTCATTCTCAGGGCCCACACAGAGTTAAGCCTCTGTGTGGTGGGCTTAACATAGAATCCCCTCTGACCAAAAAGGGATGTGAGTAGCCTTGTTATCAGAGAGCTTTGGAAAGTCCAATATGGTAGATATAGTTAGGTTAAAATGTAATAGCTTATTTCATTTCCATTTTGACCCATTTAAAACTCCTTCCAGTTTAAAAAAAAAACAACAACAACTGTAAATTAAGCCTCTGGTGAACAGCCTTGCTACCATGTAGAGTGCATTGGAAAGTGGACTATTACAGATGCAGTCAGGTTAAAATTTAACACCTTATCATTTGATCTCCCCTTTGACCCATTTTAAAGTTGTTTCTAGTTTTTACTGTTTCCTACTTTCTTTTCAATTGAGGTTTTTCTCTGTTCTTTATTGTTGTTCGTTTTTGTGTATTTTTTGTTGTTGCTATAAAATCCAGGGTAGATTCATCCATAGAGACAATACTGGATTGGTGGTTTCTTGGCGGTGTGTCAGAGGAGATTGGGGAAAAATAAGGAGCTCATAATAATGAGTGCAAGAAAGAAGAAAATGTTCTAAAATTATGCTAATGATTGAACAACTCTCCTTGGTATGGTTGAACTATTGAGTTGTATGATATAAGGGTTTTGTGCCAATAAAACTAATAAAATAGTGAGTGTCTTAAGACACACTCTATACTAAAACTGGAACCTGTGGATGACAGTCATGAATATGAGGGGCTAAGATTGACAACACAACTCAATCCAGGACGCTTTCCATGCAGGGTGACAGTGATCACAGTCAACGGCTTGGGAATTACATATTTGAATCACATCCCCGGTGGTGTGGCGGGTTATGCATTAAGCTGCTAATCCAAAGGTCGGCAGTTCAAATCCACTTCTCTTTTTCCTTGGGAAAAAGATGAAACTTTGTGCTCCCCTAAAGATTTACAGTCTTGGAAACCCACCAGGGCAATTTTTCTCTTCCCATAGGGTCCCCCTGTGAGTCAGAGTTGACAGCGGCACGAGGGGTTTGGTTTGGAATCTCCATCCAATACCAGTCACTCTGCTGCCCTGGCCAGGGTGCTAAAGCGGACTTCCTGATGTCTAACAGAGGAATGGCAGTCGCACAGACTCGCTGGTTCTGCCTGGGGGGCTTAAATGAGAAACGCCTATCACATGCTGAGCACCGTGCTGGGAGTAGAGTGGTTACTCACTCCCTGGCAGTAACTCTTCTTCCTCTAGAGTACTGTTCAGAATAGGAATAACAACAGGTCATATTCAAAGTCATTGTAGTCAAGCCCGGCCCCTGGCTGCGGCCTCCACCCCCCGTGTATCCTGCCGACGTCCACCCAAGGTGACCCAGCACGCTGGTGCCAGCTCTGTCCAGGGCTGGCTGCTGAGTGAGGTAGGAATGTTGGCCAGCCTCGGGTTGCCTGGGCCTGACCCCTGAGCGAGCAGCTGTGGGGGAGGAGAACTAGCCTGGGGTGTTAGTGGGCGGGTCGCCCGGTGAGGGAGGAAGTCGGTTTGTGGTGGGGCAGGGGTGGGGTAGAGAAAAGGATTTTTAGCAGGGAGGCAGGCAGTTGAGAAAAGAAAAGAAAGACAGAAAAAAAAATCCACCTGGTCTCTCTCATCGGCCTCTAGGTGTTCTTTTCTGAAATGAAGGAGAGACCACACCAGCTTCAGGGACCTCTGGCGGAGATCAGTCCTGCCTGTCTGCGGAGGGGAGGCTCATCATGGCCCTACCTGCCAAGGAGAAACAACAGGGAGTGGGCTGTGCTCTCCACATGGTCCCCCACGACCGGAAGTGCCCTTTTCACCCTAAAAGGCTTGTTGCACAACCCCGTGTTATTTCCACAGGCATCTGAAGTAACTCTGCTCTTGAAATGCCCTCTCACGTGGTGGGCCCCTCCCCCAGCCCTGGTGTCTGTGAGCCCAGGCATGGCAGTCACAATACGCGACCACTGGTCGCCCAGTTCTCCAGGGCCGGGGGTGGGGGGCCCGCGGAGGCATCTGCAGGGAAAGCACTGGAGCCACAGCGCCAGACCTGGGCCCCACCCTCGGGGGTGCCCCGATGCCCTGCGCGTGACTTCTTCCAGGGCGCAGTGAACCAAACAGAAGCCGTGCAAGCACCCCGATGACTCAGGAGAGCCCTGCCCCGTGGAACCCTGGGAAGGCGCCCCCTCAAACCGGAAATGAAGGTCAGAGGCCAGCAGCAGGGTTTCAAAAGTCAGGTTTCTTCAGCACCTGGGGAAACATTCACTTGCCTTTAGTCAACCAGTTACACTAGATACAGGAAACAACGCTCTCCTCCATATTCTTTATTCAGACCTCAGTCCTCAAACCGGAATTTGGCTGTATTTTAGGGAAGGAGGGCCGAGGGTGAAAGAATTAACCAGTCATGCTGGATCATGAAAAGTCCAATGGTTTAGAATAGTCTGTTGTTTGGAAGATCACAGTTTGGTTGTTCTGTCCTTGCTTCGGATTGTGAACTTTCAAAACCAACTCCATTCCCCCTCCCGTTGCCCCCTCCCCCGATCTTATTGGGAGCGCTGCATGTAACAATCCATAGTTCACCTGGATCAAGCATGATGGTCTTAAAGGCTGAAGTTAAACAGGCAGCCATCTAGCAGGGCAAGTCCACATGAAAGATGCACACTAGCCTGTGTGAACATGAGGTGCTGATGGAAATAGGTATCAGAAGTTCAAAAGCATCCCTTTATTTCTATGCAAGAGCAGCACGGATTGACTCAGTCATCGGCGTGACTTTTCGACACAGCATTTGCTACCTTTGTAAATCACCGCCAACGGATTGTGCTGACTCCTGATTCATCCCTAAACTGGCCCTGTACCTCCTGATCCCCAACCCCATCACTCTTCTGTATAGTCCAGCCTCTTAGCACTTCCTCAGACCTGGGCCTGGGCACCAGTCCCCACCAGCTCCCACTCAACTCACTCCTCCTATCCTTCCTGTCAAAATGAACCCACCTGAGCACAGGTTCCATCACTCCCTCCAATGTACAGGGGCCCCAGCACATCAATGGTTCAGAGTCCAGCACCTAACTTGGCATTTCTCACAGTCCTCTGCAGCCTGCCTGTGGACCTCCCCACTCTCCCAAAGATATGCACTGCTCCCAGTAGGCTGCTGGTAGCACAGAGCACCCCTGCCTGGCATGTGGGAGACCTCACACATAGCAAGGGGAGGAGAAAGTGAAGGGAGAATTATGGGCTTAGTACTTTCTCCTCGACAAATTTTTCTTCGGTGGGTCTAGTCCACACTCTTGGGACCCTCCTCTGAATTCTAGTACTTACTAAAAAGCCAACAAATGCGACGTTCCTAAAATCCCTCATAACACAGTCTGTTACTGCCAAGCTTTTCATCTAGTCTCCTTCCACTCTCTCTTTTATACCCTTTGACGCATGCTAAGGCAAATTCTGGACATGATGTCAATTTATTTCAGTATGTATCTCAAATCTAACAAAATTGATAATAATGCTGTACTGTCGTCTATTAGTGTAAATTCAAATTCTGGACATGATGTCAATTTATTTCAGTATGTATCTCAAATCTAACAAAATTGATAATAATGCTGTACTGTCATCCATTAGTGTAAATTCAAGTTTCCCCAATTGTCTAAAAGAGATTACTTTTTAAAGCTGGCTTGCTTATATCAGTTTGCAAACAAGATATCTTACTATGTTTGGTTCTTACCTCTCTGAAATGTGGTAACCTTTTTCGATCTGCAACCTTCACTCACCCACTTTCCCCCCAAGACCATTGATTTATTGAATAATTCAATTCAACTCTTTTTAGGATGTCTGTCTTAGGCTGGGTTCTCCAGACAAACAAAATCAATGAAGCTTAGAGATGGGGAGCTTTATATTAAGGAAATGGCTCACACAGTAGTATAGTGGGCAACCTCCAAGACAGTGAATCAAATACTAGGCTCACTGCTGAGTCTGATGAACCCAAGATTGGCAGGAAGATGACAGGTTTCTGGCTGCAGAAGTGAATGAATCCAAGATTGGGAGATCAGCTTGTGGCTGCAGAGGCAAACTAATTCAATGTACAAAGTAAGATAGCAGGTGGCTGATGCCTCTCAGACTCAACCTGGAGTTGTCAGATGCTTGGCTCAAGTCAAAGAACCAGAGGTCAAGGGGCCAGATCCTCAGAGGGCAAGTAAGCTTTCCCCACAACGTTCGTAGATTGGAAGCAGGCCACACCTTTAAGGACATCTCATCTTGGTGGGTTATGAGGTCTTAACTGCCAAATCCATCACTTGTCATTGGTTTGTGGGTTGCTGTAATGCTGGACACTATGTCAATAGTATTTCAAATGCCAGCAGGGTCACCCAAAGTGAGCAGATTTCAGCTGAGCTTCCAGGCTAAGAGTAAATCACAAAGAAGGAATAAGCTGTCCAGTTCAGAGGAATTAGTCACCTGAAAACCTTATGAATAGCACTGAAACACTGTCAGACACTGAAGGCCAAAAGAATAGAAGCAGACCATTATCAGAAATGGTGTCAGAAGATAAGCCTCTAAGAGCAGAAGGCACACAAAATATAACTAAGAAAAGTAAAGTAAAGTCAACAACAACGATATGAATGGACTAAAGCCTTACGGACCTTCATTTGCTGACAGTGAAAATGAAAATAAAAAATGAGTGAAAATGAAAAAAAAAACAGCTACAAAACCAATAGTGCTTAAAATGTATGACTTCTGAATCTAGGAACATTGGAAGCTATCAAAAAATGAAATGGAACACATAAAGATTGATGTCCTGGACATTAGTGAACTGAAATGAACTGGTAATAGCCACTTTGAATCATATGGTTTGCTTTGCTGGGAGTTGCACAATCAAGAGGAGTAGCATCGTCTTTATTGTCAAAAAGGACATTTTCAGATCTATCTTGAAGTACAATGCTGTCTGTGATAGCATACTGTGTAACAATGCAACCATTATTCAAATGTATGCACCAACCTCTAAAACTAATGATGAAGAAATTGAAGAATTCTGCCAACATCTTCTAAAATTGATCAAACATGCAATCAAGATGCACTAATGACTGGAATGCAGAAGTTGGAAATAAAGAGGAAGGAACAGTAGTTAGCAAGCATGGCACTGGCAATAGAAGCAAAACCAGAGATTACATGATATAATTTTGCAAGACCAATGATTAGCTCATAGTAAATACTCTTTTCATCAACACAAACCACGATTATATACATGAACTTACTCCTCCAGATGAAATATACAGCAATCAAAGTGATTGTATTTGTGGGAAGAAGTGATGGGAAGCTCAATATCAGCATCTAAAACCAGGCCAGTCGCTGACTGTAAAATAGACCACCAATCGCTCATATGTAAATTCAGGTTAAAGCTGAAGAAAATTGAGCTGAGTCCCGGTGGCGTAGTGGTTGTGCGCAGGACTGCGGCCCACTGGGATGGAGTTTCAATTCCCGCTCACAGGAGCAAAGGCTGGGCCTCCTACTCCCACCACCAGGGCAGTGATGCCTAAAAATAAATAAATAAATAAATAAAAATAAAAAAAAATAAAAAGACAGGAAAGAGATCAAAGTGGATGTCAGAAGAAACTCTGAAACTTCCTCATCACTGTAGTTAGGGCAAATACAAGAAAGGATGAAGGAAAAGAACTGAACAGAAAAGTTCAAGAGCATCTCGAAATGAGAAAGTGAAATATCCTAATATAATGTACAAAGACCTAGAGTCAGAAAACCATAGGGAAGAACATGTTCTGTATATCTTAAATTGAAAGAACTCAAGAAAAAAAATTCAAATATTCTAAAAGACTCCTAAAACTGCAGCATATTAAGAGAAGACTATTAATATTGGACATAACTTAGAAAAATATTAAACTACATACCTATGTTTTTATTTTTTAATAACATTTTATGTAAAGTACCTTCTTGTTAATTTTAAACAACTTCCATTACCTTTATAATTCTATTCACCAGATAATGTAGTTATGCCACTCAAAATAGTTTCTGTGCTGTACAGACTTATAAACTGTGTAATCAAAATGGATTCATTTTTGAAACCACAGATTTGAGAACTCAGGATGAAAACACAAGCATTTAACCCTCCATCCAGCAATTTGTGGGTAAAGTAAGGAACTGTCTAAACTAGCGTTAGTTTCTAAGTGTTTTTATTCATCTTTTTAATCTCTACAAACCACTCTTCATGCAGATCTTGGTGTCATTATCAAGGGAGATAACTGAATCTCAAAAAATTAAATGACACCATCAAAGCTTTGCAGCCCGTAATAACAAGGTCATGGGTGACAGAATGTGTATGGCACATGGTACCCTGTTACTGTCCCTGTTCATGGAACATGCGAATCTCAAGTTTTCATGAGAGTTGGATGATTTCCTTTATTTTTGCTGTTATTCAGTCTTTTTCTTCAATAGCAGTATTTTGTTTTGTGTTAGTTTGCTTTGGGGCAGTTTCTTCCTTACTAGGTGCATGTGTGCTTCATAAGGTGGAGCACTTTTCTATATTTTCTTCACTTTCAATTTATAAACATTTTATAAAAATTTATAAACAATTTATAAACATCATTCATGAAGAAAGCATTAAAAAAGACAGGAAAGAGATCACAGTGGATGTCAGAAGAAACTCTGAAACTTCCTCATCACTGTAGTTAGGGCAAATACAAGAAAGGATGAAGGAAAAGAACTGAACAGAAAAGTTCAAGAGCAACTCGAAATGAGAAAGTGAAATATCATAATATAATGTACAAAGACCTAGAGTCAGAAAACTACACGGAAGAACGTGTTCTGTATATCTTAAATGGAAAGAACTCAAGAAAAAAACTCCAAGCCTTGAATTGCAATCTTGAAAGATTCCATGGGCTAATTACTGAATGATGCAGGAAGCATACAAAGAAAATACAGTCACTATACCAAAAAAAAACCCTAGTTGAATTTCCACCATTTCAACACATATTAGCAAGAACCAAAGGGAATGAAGGAAGAAATTCAAACTGAACTGAGATTGTTAGCCCTAACTAGGCACTGATGGCATATCAGCTGAAATGTTTCAACAAGCTGAGGGGGCACTGGAAGCACTCTTCACCTCAGCTGCTTGACCACTTGACTGGAGAGATCCATATTTGTACCCATCCCAAGGAAAGACACCCCAACAGAATGCTCAAATTATAGAACATCGTCAGTCATCCAACAAAGATTGCAGCAGTGCACTGACAGTGAGCTGACAGAGGTTCATGATGAATTTAGAAGACCTGGAAAAAGGGACATCATTGCTGATGCCAGATGGATCTTGGCTCAAATCAGAGAATATCAGAAAGATCTTTACTTGTGGTTTATGGACTATGCCAAGGCATTCAACTATGTGGATCATAGCAAATGATAGCCTTGAGAAGAATCGGAATTCCAGAGCACTTTATTATGCCCATTTGGAACTTATATATGGATCCAGAGGCTGTTGTGTGAACAGAACAGGAAATACTGCATGCTTTAAAATGGAGAAAGGTGTGTTTCATGGTTATAGCCTCTCACCATATTTATTCAATCTATATGCTTGATAAATAGAGGAACTGAATCATATGAAAAATAATTTGTCATCCTAATTGGAGAAAGACTTATTTACAACCTGCAATATGCACATGACTTGCTGAAAGTGAAGAGGACTTGAGGCAACTGCTGATGGAGATCAAGGACTACAGTACAGACTACAGCTCAATGTAAAGAAAACAAAGATCCTCACAACTGGACCAAGAGGTAACATGATGAAAGAAGAAAAGATTGAAGTTGTCAAGAATTTCATCTTGCCTGGATGCACAATCAGTGTTCATGGAAAGCAGTAGTCGAGAGATCAAGGGACACATTGCATGGGGTAAATCTGCTAAAGAAGACCTCTTTAAAAGTGTTGGAAAGCAAGGATGTTCCTGAGATCTAGGGTGTACCAGACTCAAGCCAGAGTATTCTTGATTGCCTCATATGCTTGTGAAAGTTGGACATTGGATAATGAAGGCCAAAGAAGAAATAGATGCATTTGAATTATGATGCTGGCAAAGACGATGGAAAGTGCCATGGACTGACAAAAGGACAAACAAATTTGTCTTGGGAGAAGTACAGCCAGAATGTTTCTTAGAGACATAAATGATGAAACTTTGCTTTCTGCACTTTGAATGTGTTGTCATGAGAGATCAGTCCCTAGAGAAAGACATCATGCTTGGAAAAGTAGAGGAGCGACAAAAGAGAGGAAGTGTCCTCCACGAAATGGATTGATGCAGTGACTGATGATGGGGACAGATAGAAGCATGATTGAGAGGATGGACAACCCAAGTGGTGTGTCTTTTTGTTGTATATAGGGTGGCTATGGCATCTTGCAACAACAACACATTCCAAAGCACCAAGATTCCTAGCCTTGCCAAGTTGGCACAAAACCTCACCTATTCTAATGTCCTTCACTCTACACGTGGCCAATTGCTTCCTTATCATTTATAGACCTCTCATTTTCAACCTGGTATCAGTCTTGCTCCATCTTTGGCATAATTTTCCCAACTGTATGTATTGTTATTTCACGATGATTATAAGCTCCCAAGAAGAAAGTCTGGTGTGTGTGTGTGTGTGTGTGTAGTCTTTATGAAACACCACAGTAGAATGGTCTTCTATGAAGAGAGATGTAGAAAGGAGGTGTCTCATCTTCCTAGGCAGAACAATGGTTCTCAGAATTATCTAGAGGGCTTAGCTTCTGGCTGAATGGAATGAGCTGTTTCAACATGCTAGAGGAGATTGTAAAGGAAGGCAAAAGTGATTGCAAGAGTTGACATGGCCACAGATAAGGTTTGGAATGCTGACTGCATGGAGACTTGCTCCGTCAGCATGAGTTCCTCTGCAGTCATCTAAACAAAGCGTCAACAAAATAAGGACTCAAACATCTCATTCACAAAGCTGTGGAAGAGGTTTCAGAGGCAGCAGAGTACACCGAGAACAAATGCATGCTTCCAGGATCAGCAGTGGTGGTACCTCCTCATTCCAGTCGCTTGGTTCAAGTCAAGCACAAGATTGTTCCAGAGCTCTGACAGCTGACAAAGGACCACAATTGCAGAACCAAAAATATCATTCAGAAGGAAACACAAGTACTGATAACTTGACAGGCCATCACAGTGGGACTCAGAAGAAGCCTCATTACGTGAAAGTGCTAGAAAAGTGAGCCTCAAATACAATGTCACGACTGCATAAATCCAAAACAATTTACCGCCTTCACAATAAAATGACACACTTAGTAATTGTCAGACAAGGAGTGTCTCCTATTTCCTCACGCCAAACTTAGTCCTTAGTACCAAACAGGAATTCTAAATTTATGTTACTCATAAAAATATCAAACTAAACAAAAGAATCACCTGCAAGGCGTGATGAATGAAACAGCAATTGCTGGGCTGAATTCCCGGAGTCCCTGACTCGACTCGGTAGCTCTGTGCTGGGACTGGGGATTTTCATGCCTAACCAGTTCCCAGGGGCCGAGAGCCACATTTGAGAAAGAAACAGTCATGCTCCACAAATCTTCCACGGCTGCCCTGTGCCTCGGCTTGTTTATAAAGAACTGCTCACTGCTGGTTTCTCTCTTTGGGCTCAGCGAGTGGCTTGGACCATCTTAACCCTTGGATGGAGAGGAGCTACTTTGCTGACATCATTTTGGAGAGGACCAGGGGAGAAAGGCTCATGGTGGGCCAGAGAAAAGGCTTCCTTGTGTGAAGAAATGGGTTGATTAGGTTGGAAGCAGCAATCACACGGCCCCTTGCTGTAAGTCACAGAAAGTTTGAGAGGCTGATGGGCAGCAGGGGCCTTCCCCAGACTGATCCGGAGAACTTAAACAAGGGGCTGCAGATGTCAAGGGTCTGCCCACAGCTTTGTCCCATCAAGTGATCACACCACGACCACACAGAACGTGCCCCAGGGCAGGATGTGACTGAGGCTTGTACCACAACTCCTGCCATCCATGTATGAAAAGAACATACCTTTGGAAGAAATGAACACATGCCAACACTTTTAAAAGCATCCTAGAGTCAAAGTGACAGTCTAAAATATCTTGCACCAAGTGTAGCTTCTATCTTGAAGCAGTCTAGTAAGAAACATTTTCAATTTCTGCATCATTTCACCAGTCTTGCCAACAATAGCACTTTTTAAGGAAAACTTAAGGGAAATTCTTCCTTTTTCAATGATAGGTGTTTAGTAAACTGTTTTATGGAAAATTATTTCAGAGGATTTGCTTATCAGTAGGGAAAATAGCATTTAAAACAAATTTTAAAACATCTTGTTATTTTGCTCAACATTTTGTTTCTCTCCTAAGCTTATTTCTTTCCCTGCAGATCCAAAATAATCAAGCTCATGTCATGGAGGCCTGCCTGACTCACAGTGACCCTACATCACAGAGGAGACCAGCCCCGGTGGGTTTGTAAGGCTGGGAATCTTGGCAGCATCAGAAGGCCTCATCTTACTGCCAGGGAATGGCCAGTGGGTTTGAACCACTCAGTCTATGGTTAGCAGCCCATCACCGGGGCCCATTACATAAACAGGTCTCCTCCTCTAGTGGTTTTCAACTTTCCTAATGCCGCGACCTTTTAATACAAATCCTCATGTTGTGGTGACACCCCAACCATAAAATTACTTTCACAACTGTAATTTTACTAGTGCTATGAATCAGGTGACTCCTGTGAAAGGGTTGTTCAACCCCAAAGGGGCCATGAGCCACAGGTTGAGAACTGCTGCTATATGTAATAGTTATTTCTCAGTGTGTGCAGGCCACTTTTTAGAGCCATTTCCTTATGGTAATTACTTCTATTTATACTTTCTATGCCCTACCTCTTCCTTAGGGAACTTACTCCTTTGTCTCCCACTCACTCCTTAAATGTGGGCATCCCATTTCATCTCGAGCACTATATACGTGTACACCGCCCTTGGGGAAAAGTACTCACTTCTGTGGTTTCAAGTCTCCACCCTGTGTTCCTGGCTCCCGTAAATGATGAATGAATGAACTCTAGAACTCCTGCTGAGTCGTGCTGCTGCTGTTGCTTGACCTCTCAAGCAATGATCAAGAGTGGAGTTGCAGGACTGAGCCCCCGTGGCATAGTGGTTTTGTGCGGGACTGCGGCCCACTGGGACGGAGGTTCAATTCCGGCTCCCAGGAGCAAAGGCTGGGCCTCCTACTCCCACCCCCTGAGGGCAGCGATGCCTTAAAAAAAAGAGTGGAGTTGCAGGAATCAGGTGAGTTCAAATCCTAGTTCTTCTGTGTTATGAGCCCTGAGGCCATTTATTAGAAGCTGAACTTACTCTTTCTTTTTAAAAAAAAAAAACAACACTTTATTGGGTTCTTAGTAAATGTACGCATAGTACATTCAGCTCTTATTTTGAAGATTCTGTGCACATTTTCAATCACATTGGTTACACTTTTCACAAACTGTCAACTTTCTCATTATTTCTGTTCTGTCTTGTTTCTATTAATCTAGATTCCTTGTCCTTCTTAGGATCCCTGGTGACTTGTGCTTATATATTGGACTGCTAACTGTAAGGTTGGCGGTTTAAGACAACCACCTGCTCTGTGGGAATAAGATGTGCCTTCCTTCTCTTATAAAGACTTATGTCCTTAAAAACCCATAGGGCAGTTCTCCTCTGTCCCTTAGGGATGTTATGAGCAGGAATCAACTTGACAGCATTGAGGCATTTTTTTTGTGGGCATCACTGCCCTCTGGTGGGAGTAGGAAGTCAAGCCTTGCTCCTGGAGAGCTGCTGCTGGATTTGAACCACCAACCCTATGGGCCGCAGTCCCCCACACAACCACTACACCACCGGGCCTCGGCCCCGAGGTTTTTTTGTTTTACCTCCCTTTACCATTTCATCTTCAGTTACGTTAGATGATGGTTCAGCGAGCACAGCACAGGTGATGTGAACTGTGAGGTGCTCTGCCTTTGGGCTGCTTGATGGCCACCCGCAGTGGTTGGAGTTCCAAGTTTAAAGGGTAGCTCAGGCTGAGTGACCCTGGGGGGGGGGGTTCCTCTAGCCCAGTGGTTCTCCACCTTCCTAAGTCTGCCATCCTTTCATACCGTTCCACATGTGGTGGTGACCCCCAACCATAATGATTTTCGTTGCCACTTCAAAACTGTCATTTTGCTTCTGTTATGAATCGGGCAACCCCTGTGAAAAGGTTGCTGGATCCCCAAAGGGATCGTGACCCACAGGTTGAGAACCGCAGTGCTAGTCTCTACTAACCAGTTAGTCTAGCTTTTCTGAGGAAATTGAGTTTTGTTTTGCATTTTTTTCCCTGGTTGGAAAGGTCCGCAGTAGCAGCCAGGAACTAGCTAGTTCTAGTTCTTCTTGTCTCCTGGCAGACGAAGCCATGGAAGGTTTTATGATTTTTACTCTCTATGAATAAATCTTTTCATCTATAAATGGACAGTAATCGTTCCTCCCCCACAGAGTGGCCTTGAGAACTTAATGAAATGAATCCCTCCACTAGCACAGTGCCTGATACAGAGCAAACTCTCAATAACCATCTGTTATTGTCATTGGCTTAGGAAACAGCCTCTTGGTACTTCTTATGGAAACTGAGATCTACAAATGTGGGAAAATTACATGCGTGAAATCTAATTATTGAAGAGGTCTTCTTGTTTATTTTACTTTTATATTTCTCTCTATTGCTTGCATGCTATCATATGCAGTTTAAATAAACACTTAGCCACTTAACTCCCCCAATGCAGGCACACTTCATATATATATATATATACATATATATACATTTACAAGCTTCACACACATACACAAAATACACTCTAAAAATCCCACACATCCATGTACTCCCTCAGGAGGCAGAAACTCCCAGAATCCAGATGTGACCTGACCTCAGGGATGCTGAGAACATGTTTGCAGAGAGAGAATGTTTGGACCTTGGGCCATCTCGGGCTCTTGGCCATCAGAGGCACATTGCCCGAGCAAGAACAAGGAAGTGACATTCCTATTCACCCAAGCCTCAAATAAACACCCAACCTGGGTGCCTGGAATTTGACCCCCTTATGATTTCATAAGACCCTTAAAGGGGAGGCCACTGTGCAGGAGTGGCAGAGACCAGGGTGGCAGGCACAACATGGGGATTCTGGGAGACAAATTGCCTTCTGTGGTTTCCAGAGGTGAAAGCCACTAAGTACTGTGCAAATTTAACTAATTTTTATTCCTAAAAGTTAGAAAATGCAAGAGGATCTGGATCCACAAATCCAAAGTCATGGCCATCAAGTTACTTCGGACGCACAGCCACTCTGTAGGGCAGAGCAGTGCTGCTCCCTGGGTTCTGCTGAGAGCATCGGTCTTGATGGAAGCATAGTACCCCCTATGTCACCCACAGAGCAGCTGGTGGCTTTGAACCACCAACCTTGCTGTCAGCAGCCTAACTCACAGCCCATAAGGATCTGGATAGCGGGGGCTGAATTAGACATTTTCATTGAAACTCCCTGTTCTTCCACAGAAAGAGAAAATTATAGTTATTTGCTTTTTTAAAAACTAGCTTTAGTGTATAGGCCACAGTTTTTTGTTAAGTTCTATTTACTTGGCTGAGAATACATGCCGCAAAGCATACACAATTCAACAGTGTTTACACGTACAATTCTGTGATATAGGTGATATTCTGAGTTGTTGCTCCCTTGTTAATCGGAATTCACTATTCCCTAAGGTTCTGATCTATAATTATCAATTTGCTAATATCAATTTGATCCCATATAGATAATTCTTAGAAGAGCAATAATATTCACGGCAAATCTTTTTTCTCATTAGTTGATTTAAATTATTGTTCTGATTTTGTTGTTGTTGTTCAGTTTTAAGGTGACTTAACGGGAAATTAAAGTTTTAAGATTTACATATTATATCAGTGGTTTCAGGGAATAGTTCCATGACTCTCGAATGTCTGCAGTCCATGAGAATTTTAAATTCTGTTTTACATTTTCCCCCTTTTGATATGGAATCTTTGATCAAAATGTTGGGTACTAATAGCTGGGTACCAGTTTGTTCTTCTAGTTGTATGGCAAAGAATTCAATGATTCATGGAGGCAATTCCATATTCCTCCTTCTCCTGGCTTTCCCTCTCCCATTGTTCCAGGTGAATGATGGTGCCTTTAATGGCTACTTTCAGACTCTAAGTGCTATGCATTGAACTAGAAGGTTGAATAGAAATATTAAATATGTTATTTGAGGCAGGGGTGTGGAGAATCTCTAAGATAGATATGGTGGTGATTGTTCCATTCCCCTTAATATTATTGAATGATTGAACTAATTTGTGTAATATCTAAACTATATGCCAATAAAACGCTTGAGGGAAAATATGTTATTAGGTAAATTAACGAGGATGTCTCATGAAGCCAGGGACCTCAATATTCCAAACAAGGCACCAAGCTTCATGGGGTGTTTGGTTGTACATAGCAGTCAGGCCTCAATTTTTCCTGAAGTTTAAAATGAAAGCTACCACGGATCATCTGTCAGTTTGTCATCGTGTAATGTGTGCAGTCTGCTGCATAGATGCTACATTACTCCTCATTTCAAGGGGCAGTAGAACCATCTATGCATGACATATTTTTGAAGAACTTCTAGACTTAGAATAGGGGGGAAAGGTCTGGTTCCAAAAGTGAGCTAAATGAAAGCCCTATGAACTACAAAGAGTATTGCTCAATATTGTGCTAGAAGATGCGTTCCCTATCTTGGAAGGCACTCAGAATTCACCCTTGCCAAAAAAATATGAGTAGACTTAATCATACCCAAAATTGAGAAGATGGTATAGGACTTGGTAGCTTTTGTCCTGTCATCTGTGGAGTTGCCACAGGAAAGTACAGGAAAGTCTCTGTAACCAAAGGTCATCCTTGACTTTGGGGAGATTAACAGGAAATGAAACAGAGCCCTGTTCCAGGGTTGAAGACTTTCAGGTAGGAATAGGTCTATGCTAAGTTAAGAATTCATCTGGGGAAGTCATTTTGTCAGGAGTAGCTCTGGGTGTCTGTGTTAGTCCGGGTAGGCTAGAGGAACAAATTTCATAGACACGCATATAGATAAAAGGAAAAGGTTTATGTACAATAGGAACAGGACATTGAGCCCAGTCCAGTTCAAAGTCATAAGTCCGATATTAACCCATATGCCTGAAATCAGCCTATAAAGTCTCCTTCCGACTCACGAAGTCACAGGTCAGTGGGTGCAGAATCCCAGCGCTGGCAGGGGTCTCCACATGGCTCCTTGCTTCCAGGGCTCAGGGTCCATCAACAGCAGAAGCAACTCATCACTGGCAGAGGTCTCCATGTGGCCGCCCCAGCTTCAGTGATCTGGCTCCATCAGGGCAAAGCTGTGTGGTCTCTCCGCCAGCTCCTCCAGCTTCTCAGATGCTGCCATCTTGTCTTGTCCGTGATTTGTTGTCTCTGAGACTAACTCCCAACAACTGGGAAGATAGCTTCTCATCTTCACGAGGGAAATATCGTGAGATTTCCCAGAAGTCTCAGGAGAAAGCCATGCCCACAGAGAGGCCTCATTGGCTACTCAATGG
>PVJH01012250.1:0-65311 GCA_004026705.1 Nesogale talazaci
GTGTTTCAAGTTTTCCTTTTTATGTGTCTTCAAGTTTACTCATTTCTACTTTGCATCGTGGTGGAAGAAGACATGTGATTTCAATCTTTTTAAAAATCATCGAAGCTTTCTGTGTGACTAATGTGTGGTCTATTCTGGAGATTGACCTCCACGTTCCGGAAAAGACTGTATGCTAGATTGTTGTCAGGTAGAGTGACCAATATATTGTATTAGGGCTAACTGGTTTATGACATTGTTCAAATCTTCTGTTCCTTTATTGACCTTTTCTAGACATTCGATGCATTTTTTAAAAGTGATGTAGTGAACTGTAATCTCCAACTATTTTTGTAAAACTGTTTTTTGTTTTCCTTTTTCCCCTTCAATGATGTTAGTGTGGGCTTGGTATGCCTTGAGGCTCTGATGGTAGATACACATATAATCATTATATCTTCTTGATGAGTTGACCCTCTTCTCACTATATATTTATTTATCTCTCACAGAAGATTTTTATTCAAAATTTGACTTGCCAATATTAAAATTTCCAGACCCCTTGCCTCGGTTAATACTTACATGAATTTTTTCCCTCCATTCTTTCTCTTTCAATTTACTTGTGTCTTTGAACTGAAGGTGCCTCCCTTATAAACAGCATATCAGTTGTCATGATGAGCATGGCATGCCTTGTAATTTTGGTGCTGTTGAACCTAGGACATTTCACTGTTATGCCATGATAACTCTGGAGATTCATGTCTTTTTTTCCTTTTGGGGGATTTGTTTTTCTGGGTACACCTCTTACTTGGGAATGAAACTGTCATTGCCCGCCAGTAGTTTCCCCGTGTGTGAGTAGCACCTGCTATACTTCTCTATCAGTAGATCCTTGTGAGGTACCCGTTCCCGCAATCGAATGGGTCCGAGGAGCAGTTGTGCAATTGAGGGATAAAACTGAAGAGATATCAAATAGTATAAAATATGTAAGTGCTTACCTCTGGGACTGCCATGACTTCAGGAGCCAGGTCACACAGAGAGGGAATGTATTTCCAACAGAGGTTCATATATAGTCCAGGGGTGTGCAGGCTCCCTTAATGACAGGTAACCACATATGTAACAAAGTGGGCTGCACCATACCTCTAAAAGTCCCTGGGTACATAGGAGGAGTCACCTGACACCAGTGCTGGGGGCAGGTAAGGGAGAGTGACTATATTCAGAGCCTAGAGAGCAATAACACATGCCTGCTCCTGTAGTGAAAGCTGCCAGCTACATAGCAATCAGCCATGTGCTTGTAAGAGGTAGCTTTAAGGTAGCACTATTATGGAAGGATAGAGAGGGGAACAAAATTAATTACGAGAATGTGATTGGGACTTACCTCTGACTCACATGGGTGAAGGTCTCCCTCTACCCCAGAAACCCAGCCTGCCAGGCTTCTTAATATATGAGAATAGGGCTGAGCCCTGGTGGCGTAGTGGTCATGCGGGGGACTGGGGCCCACTAGGATCGAGGTTCAATTCCAGCTCCACAGGAGCAAAGGCTGGGCCTCCTACTCCCACCACCAGAGGGCAGTGATACCCCCCAAAAAATATGAGAATAAAGAATTCATTCGTATACATTCTCTGCTCCCCACAGATCTTCTGCCTTGAATGTGTGGTTTGACTCCTTCACCACCAGACTCCTCCACCTGGAAAGAAAGACTGGCCATGGAGCTCAGGCCCCAGAACTACCGTTTAGAAACAACAGTCCTTACAGATTCACGACCAGACTGTGCCTAGGCGTACTGGCTGTGACTGCGTCACTCTAAGTTCCCTGCTTTTCAGTATTGATTACTACAGCCACCTCCAAGATGGTAATTCTGAGCCAGGTATAGGAGTAGCACATGGATGGATGGAGAACTATCGCTGTTCCCTTGTGTGAGGTCAGGTTGAGTCAGAAAATTCAGTGACCTTCATACATGTTTAAGAGCTTTAAGAAGTAATTCTATGGGCTGAGCCCCGGTGGCGTAGTGGTTGTGCGCGGGACTGCGGCCCACAGGGATGGAGGTTCAATTCCAGCAGTGGGGCTGGGCCTCCTGCTCCCACCGCCGGAGAGCAGTGATGCCCCCCCCCCCAAAAAAAGAAGTAATTCTACATCATGAAAACATTCCAGCCTAGTCCAACTCAAGTCCACAAGTCCAATCTTGGTCCAGAAGTCCCTCTTCAGACTCACGCAGCCACATGCAATGATGCAGAATGCAGGAAGCTCCCAGGCCTATGGGTTCAGATCCAAGGTCAGTGGAAATATGACAGGGCACTGGCAATTCTCAGAGTGGCAGCAGAGTCCCAGCAAGCTGGGAGGCAGAGTGGCAGAGAGAGAGAGAGAGAAAGCTCCCAGGGTCCTTCTTATGAGAAGCCGCCACCCCAAGGAGCACCATCAGGTTGTGACCTGATTGACATGCCAGGTTGGGTTACACCCCTACACTTTGTTTTCTTCAAGTTGACCTAGTTTGTCTAACTACCATATACTGTTTACATGTTATTATTTTAGTCATTCCAAATTTGCAGTGCTCTCCAACCCCTTAACTAGTGTCCAGAGTTCCAAGTCTGCTGATGCCATCAATTTACTTAATTTCTTCTGGGTGTGTTGTGGAAAGACAAGAACATGCACCTGCTTATGCTGCCCCATTGCCCTCTTTATACATTTCTTTATAATTTCCCCATCACTCTATAATTATTTCAAAATAAAGAAAAATATTAAACCCAGAAGCTTGTCTAGAATTATTGTGCCCAAGTGGAGCCGTTGGCCATTTAGATTTGGTGCTAGACTTTCTCCATTTGTCTTGTGGCCCCTTCCTCCTCTGGTTCCTTTCTATTATGTGTAGGGCCGACCTGTGTGGGCTGCTCTGCTGGGCTCCAGCCCCACTGATTTCCTAGGGGTTATCCAGTGGTAGTCACTGGTAGGCAAGTCGGAACAGGAACGGAAAGCAGTCGGGATGCTTCTCTGGACGTGTCCTGGCACCAAGTTGGTGGCGGTGGCAGGAACTCTCTCGGTTGCAGTGTCTACAGAGAGGCCCCTGTTACAGGGCACCAGGGTCACAGGGCTGTGATCCTGCTCCATGATGTGACCCATCCAGGGGTGTCCTTAAATTGTCACACATCTGCCAGCAAGTGCCTCATGTTATCCCTTGAAGGCTCTCAGAACCCACCCAAGTGCCTGCTTTCTTGTGGGGTTCTATTAATAAAAGTCCATACTGTGGATTCTCTACATATAAATGGAGCCCAGAAACCACAAGGCTGTATCGCAGGCCCCAAAGAGCATGAGGTAAAGGTGTGGGGCCAGAGTCTGGACCTTGGGAGTCCTGCTGAGTTGGTCAGTGAGGGTGTTACAGGGGACTCTCCACTTGGCTTGGACAAGGTACCGCGCAGGGAATAAGAGTCCAAATGGTGGCATCATCTCTTATCATCTTCTGGACCTCATGCTAGAGTCCCTCCTCCCTTCTCCTTTTTTTTTTGGGGGGGGGGGAGGCATCACTGCCCTCTGGTGGGAGTGGGAGGCCCAGCCTTGCTCCTAGAGAGCTGTTGCTGGATTTGAACCACCAAGCCAGTGGGCCGCAGTCCCGCACTCAACCACTATGCCACCGGGACTCAGCCCCACCCTCCCCGCTTCTTACCTCCTGGCAGCACCCCAGCCCACTCTGCCGCCCTCACACTGCCATGGAGGGGAGCAGAGTTGGACAGGAGCAAAGAATGAGGGAGCAGCGGGTGAGTGTTGGGATGGGCATGGCATCAGAGGTGCCCAGATAGGGAATGCAAGAGTCTGGATGGAAAGTATCCTGATACCAGTGATGTTGGCCTCAGGGGTTGGGACCTGGGACACAAGGAGAATGGCACAGAGAATGGTCCAGGGCACTGCTATCTAGGTGAGCAGGGGACAGACCAGGAAGGAGAAGAGGTGGCACAGCTGGAGATGCTGATACCAGGTAGGCATGGAGTCCCAAAGCTGCGTAGAAGGAAGGTTGCGTGCCTACAGGCAGAGATGTGTTCGAACATACATAAGAGCAGGCAAAGGAGCAATGGTGTGTGTGTGTGTGTGCGTGTGTGCATGGCAATGAAGATATTTTGTGGAGATTGGGGGGGGGGGTCACTGAAATAGATGTGGCTGGCAAGAGACGATCTGTTTCTGAGAATAAAAAAAGCTCAAGAAGTCCTTGCCCGTAATTTTGGGGGCGAACAGTGAAGGGCATAAAGATGAGCAGGAAACAGAGGACCTGCAGCATCTCCTCACCTGAAGGTGAGCGAGTGCTCCCCTGTGCTGCTAGTGCTGCACGGGCAGAAGGTGGTGGTGAGTATCTTGAAGAAATGCAGTGAGCTGTGCTGTTGGCCAGTTTGTGCTGCTACCGACACCAGAGACAGGAAGGCCGGGGTCACTTCCTGCAGCATGGCCGCTTGCCCTGAGGTCAGACAGTAGCCAGGGAGTCGGAACTTCATCATGCAGTAAGGAATCCCAGCTTGGAAGTCTGCTTAAGTAGGCTAAGAGGGAACAACAGTGTCCTTCCCCTCCATATCCCTCCTTTTTTTAAAAAAAAATCATTTTATTAGGGGCTTGTCCAGCTAGTGTCACAATCCATATGTCCACCTATTGTGTCAGGCACATTTGCACATATGTTGCCAAGATCATTTTCAAAACCTTTTCTATTTGAACCCTTGGTATCAGCTCCTCATTCTTCCCCCTCCCTCCCACTCCCACCTCCCTCATGAACCCTTGATAGTTGCTCTCTTTTTTTTCTTTTCATGTCTGACACTGACTGGCTTCCTTCACCCACTTTTCCGTTGTCAGTCTTCCTGGGAGGGTTATATGTAGATCATTGTGATCAGCTCCTCCCTTCTCCCCCCGCCTTTCCCTTAGCTTTCTGGTATCACTACTCTTATCATTGGTCCTGAAGTGTCCTCGATCCGCTGTGCTTCCAGTCCTTAACTGTACAAGTGTACATCCTCTGGTCTAGCCAGAGAAGGTGGAATTGGGGTCCTGATAGTGGGGGGGGGGCAGGAAGCAGTAAAGAACTGGAGGAAAATGGTCTGTTTAATAGTTGCTATACTGCATCCTGACTGGTTCAACTCTTCCTTGTGACCCTTCGGTAAGGAGATGTCCAAAAGTCTACAGATGGGCTTTGTGTCTTCACTCTCCCTCCTTCACATTGATCCGATTTTTTGTTCTGGGTCTTTGCTGCCTGACACCACCACACCCTTTCTTACGCTACACCACACCCTTCCTCTGCTTTACCAAGGCTGATCTCCTTCTCCAGGGACTATGCTCTCCTCACGTGTCCACGGGACGTGAGACAGAGTCTCATCCTTGCCTCTGAGGAGCATGTTGGCTGTACTTCTTCCAGCACAGATTTGTTTGTTCATGTGGCAGTCCACGGGACTTTCATCAGCCTTCACCAGCAATATAATGCAAACGCATTGCTTGTTCTTCGGTATTCCTTATTCAGTGTCCAACATTCATATGCATACAAGGTCTTTGAAAAGACCATGGCTTGGGTCAGGTGCACCTTTAATCTGTAAAGTTAAGATCCTTCCTGTTCAACACCTTAAAGGGGCTTTGTGCAGATTTACCCAATGCAAAGTGTTACGTGATCTCGAGTGCTGCCTCCATGAGCATGTATTGTGAATCCAAAGAAGATGAAATTTTTGACAATTTCAGCCTTTTCTCTATTTATCATGGTATTAGCTATTGGTGCAGTTGTGAGAATTTTGGTCTTCTCTTAGTTTTGAATTGCAACCCCTGCCAAAGTCTGCAATTTTCGATCTTCGTCATTGTGCTTCAAATCCCTCTCAATCACTTTCAGCAAGCGGGCTGGTATCATCTGCATATCACAGCTTATTAATAAGTCTTCCTCCAATCCTGATGACACCCTCTCCTTCATATACTCTCAGTTTCTCAGGTGATTTGCTCAGCACACAGATTAAATGTGTTAGTCCAGGTAGACTAGAGAAACACATTCATAAGCACGCATATGTACTTAAGAGAGAGTTTTATATAAAGGGTAATAGTACATTAAGCAAACATCCCAATCCTAACAGCCCAAAGTCATAAGTCCGTTATTAGCCCAATACCAATCTATAAGTCCAATATTAATCTATAAGTCCTCTTCCGACTCACAAAACACATGCAGTGATGCCTAATGAAAGACAATCCCAAGCTAGACGGGTAGAATGCCTTTGGATCCAGTGGCATTGTAAACATCTCAGTGCTGGCAGGGGTCTCCAAGTGGTTCCTCTGACTTCAAATATCTGGCTGCATCCATGTGACTTCTCTGGTTTAGGGCATGGGGGTAAGTTCCCTGTGGCTTCTCTTCAGGGATAGCTCACAGGAAGTAAGTCTTGTCAGTAGAGAGGCTCGAAGCGAGTGAGTGTCTCCTGGTTCCAGGAAGGAGTCACCACATTTCCCAGAATTCTCAGAAGGCCACGCCCACACAGAGGTCTCATTGGCTCTCTCCAGATAGACAGGCTAGACTCCACCCCTACACTCTCAATCCTCAAACTGAAACCAGATTTGGTGACCGCCACATTAAGCAAGTGTGGTAAGAGGATACAACCCTGGCATACACCTGTCCTCACTTTAAACTATGCAGTATGCCTTTGTTTAGTTTGCGCACCTGCCTCTTGATCCATTCACAAGTTCTACATGGGCACGGTGAGGTGTTCTGGACCTCCCATTCCTCTCAACGCTATTCATCTTTGCTATGATCGTCAATGAAACACAAGTAAACGTCTTTCTGGTTTCTCTGCTTGGAGCCAAGATCCATCGACATCAGTGATGCTATCTCCTCTTCCACGTCCTCTTCTGAATCCAGCCTGAACCTTTGGCAGCTCCTTGTCAACGTGCTCCTGCAACCTTTGTTGGATGATCTCCCAAAATTTTACTTGCGTGTGATATTGGCATATAAATTGAGCCTTCTGTTGAGTCAGCTCTCTTTGGAATGGGTACAAATATGGGTCTCTTCCAGTCACTTGGCCAACTTTGCCGTCTTCCAAATTTCTTGGCCTATCAGTGAGTGCTTGCAGTGTTTCATCAGTCTTTTGAAACATTTCAGTCGGTGTTCCATCAATTCCTAGAGTGCTGTTTTTGCCTAATGTATTCAGTGCAGATTGATATGCTATCTCTTGCAATAGGGGAATGTCGACTAGTTCTTTTTGGGAAAGTGATTGTGTATTCTTTTTATCATCTTTGGAAGCTTCCTGCATTGTTCAGTGTTTTGCCCATAGAATATTGAAACTTGAAGTTCTTGAGTGCTTTCAGTTTAAGATATGTTGAATGTTTTCTACCTTTCTGGTCCTCTAAGATTTTGCACATTTTGATGTTTTACTTTGAATTCTTTAGCTAGTTTTCTGTTCAGCTCTTTGACTTCTTTTCCTCTCTGTGCCTTACCTACTCTACAATTAAGAATAAGTTTTAGAATCTCCTCTTAACAACTACTTTGCTCTTTTCTTCCTTTCCTGTCTTTTTTTAAAGGTCTTTTGCTTTCATCATGAAAGATACTCTTGACGTCCTCCCACAGCCTACCTGGACTTCTACCATTAGAATTCAATGCTCAGTCACATTTGTTAGACCCACAACATCCGACAATGTTTCAAGGTCATGCATAAGGTTTTCAGTGGTGAATTTCTCTGAATTGGATGTCCGATTAGTCTGGAAGCTCCACTGAAAACTGTGCGTTGTGAGTGACCCTGCTGGCATTTGAAATGCCGGTGGCACAGAATGTTAGACTGGGTTATCTAGAGAGATAAATCCAGTGACACTAATCTCGTATAAGAAAGAGCTTGATATCAACCACTGATTATATGTCAAAAAGGAATCCCAGTCCAACTCAAGTCCGTAAGTCCGATGCTAGTCCACAAGCCCTTCTTCAGACGCCGTGGCTGCATGCCGGGGGTGCAGAGGGTGAAACGGGAAGCTGGAAGGTCAGAGGCCACTGGATGCAGAGTAACATGGGTCTAAGGTGAGTAGAAACATGGCAGGGTGCCAACAGCTCTTACCGTTGGCAGTAGAGTCCTGGCAGGCAGAGAGGTGAAAGGGCAGAGAGAGAGGGAGGCTCCCTGCTGATAAGAAGGCCACACCCCCCAAGGAGGGGTCATCAGGCTGTGACCTGACTGGCAGGTTGGATTCCACCCCCATACTCTCAGGGATCACCAAATGACATAAAATCACCCCACCAGCCCACATAGCGTTCAGCACCCCGTAACGCACGAGCCAGCAGAGCACGACCAATCCACAAGAAAGTAGGGCGCCTCCTTTCTTTGACGGAGCACCTGGTGGTGCCGTCAGGGAAGTGCTGCCCTGTGACCCACGAGGTCAGCAGTTCAAACCCACCAGTGAATCTGTGGGAGTAAGAGGAGGCTGTTTCCACAGCGATACGGAGCCCTTGCTGCGACAAGTCAGTGTCGGTTCCATGCTGGTGGGTTTGGTTTATTTAATTTACTCATTTACTGCAGGGCAGTGCAAATGGCTAATGTGCCTGGTTACTAATTGAAAGGGCGGGAGGAAGACTTGGCCATTCACTTCTGGAAAATCCGTCATTGCTAACCCTTTGGGACACAATTCTCCTCCGGCACCCACGGGGTGGTCATAGTTGGCATCAGTCCAGGGATCATCCCAGCACAGGGTTTTGAGCCAGCTGCCTGCCGGGGGCTTTCTGGCACCTGAAAACCTTCCTTGTGAGGCCTGGTGCTGAGCTGAGACTGAGGGAGACCAGGGTGGATGTTGGATGTGGCCCACATGGCTACACATGTACTCAATACAAGGACAAACCTGGCAGGAAGCATAAACCCACTTTAGGAGGCCCCAGCTGGGTCTCACAATATCTGTCACCCTTGCTGGGTGACCTTGGGGCACTTTGCCTCTTTGCCTCAGTCTCATCTGTAGCAGGGGCGGGGTGGGGGGCGGGGAGAGTGGGTGAGGGGCTGCGTGTTCAATGGGTTACAAACCGCAGGCCTGTGGTGTTTCCATAGTGTAGATTTAACTGTTAGTAGGAAGGCACGTCCTGGGGGCCACCAGCCAGCTAGGTTCCCTCCACCCACCCTGTTCCGAGGCATCCAGGAAGCCCTGGAGCCCACTGTCATTTGTGCTGACCCTTCCTGAGGGAGCCCCGGGAGGCCTGGCCTGTCTCTGGGCTCTGCTGGGGAGTCCCATCTGGCTGGAAGGGCATAGCCTGTGCTCGGGCAGACACCCAGCAGTGCTCCAGTGGAATGTGTAGGTGGAGCACAGTGGGTGGACAGATCCTTTAGTTTCAGCAGAAGTGTGCGAAATTAGCTCCTTGGTGAGCTGGAAGTGGGGGATGAGAGGAAACTGGAAAAGGGCCCAGCGCCTGGTGACCTGTTCTGTTGCCAGCAGGTGCTACCTCTGCAGCTTTCTCCATCCTGGAGGAAGCTTCCTCCCAGGATGCCAGAGCCCGGGGCCGGCCCACCACCTGCCAACTCCCTGGTGAGGCCTAGTGAACACAGAATGAATGCAGGCTTGTGCAGCCAGAGCCAAGGGGTGGAAGAGCTTTCGGCTTGCACCTGCCTCCCTTCTCTGGGATGCTGCGGTTTTTTGCTTGATGTCCTCATCTAGACCACCTAGTCTGGTCTTCATTGCAGAACACCAGCTTAGAAAGCGGTCCTTGGAGATCCAGGAGACACAGGTCGTCACACAGGTTGAGGCCATGGGGCTTCTGCCCACTTCTTTAAGGGATGGGGTGGGGTGGGGCGGGGGTACAGATTATGGAGTGTGTTCAGTGGGACACACTCTGAAAGGGGAATTGCCATCTGCCATCTTGCTTAAGCTGCATCACCAATCTTGAGCTTAGAGAGTCCGTGCCACGTCCAGGCTGAACAGCACTCCCAGGAGACAGGTGCTGTGGTCAGAGCACCTTGCTCCTGATTGCCAGAAAGCCAGGGCTAGTACAAACCATGAATATGAGCCCCGCAAGCAGGAACAAGTAACTTCCCAGAGCACTCTCTTTCCTTCAAGGCCTGATCCCACCTGTCTCTGGAGGTTCAGCCTTCTGGGGAGTCTGGAACCAGTCTGGGGGCCACTTGCTTCCAGATCCTCACCACATGACCACCTCTGAACTGGGAGCTGGGGTCCATCCCCTGGCGGTCGTCCGTGCTCTGAGAAGAGGTCCTGCCCTTCAAGGCCACTTCAAGGTTTCTGATACCAATCATGAAGATGTGCAGTCTTGGCCCCAGAGGCCAGACCTGGCTTGGGAAGCTCTATGGGGTCATGTGGGATGCTGTGGCAGGGCAGGGAGTCTGCCATGGTGGGCCTTTCCCCTGGAAGTGCCAGAGGTTTTCCCCTCGTAATGGATTCAATCCATTACCAAGCACCACCACCACCAGAAATGCAGAGAAGGGACCAGGCTTAGCTGAGAAGGCTGGTCCAGGGCTGAGTCTGCCCCCAGCTGTGGCCCCTACACATGTGTAGGACGTTGTAATGGTGACAGAACTGGCACTTGGACTAGAAAACAAGGGTGAGAATGAGGTGAACAAACAGGGAGATGGTGCTGGCCTCAAAGAGGAGTTGCGAGAAGGGATGAGGACAGACAGACAGTGCAGGGTCCCTCACTGAAAGAGTCTGGGCAGGGGAGAATCAGCATCACTCGGGGGGAGTCTGGGTTCATGGCACCGGGCACATGCTAATTCCCTGTCCCGCCTGTTACAAGTCCTGTGATGTTGGAAGGCCACCACTCTTCTGTGGTCACAGTAAACCAAGGGCAAGACCCATGTGTCTCTAAGGTCTTCCCATCCAGCACCAGGCATTAAAAAGTGGACAACCCCTGCTAATGCAGGAAGAAGGGTCATGACGAAGGGTGGTGGGAAGACCCTTACAGAGGTCTAGGACTTACCTCTCAGGCTGACGGACATTTACTGCAAGTGCTTCCGTATAGCAATCCTTCTTCTGGGAAGTCAGAGAGGCACCCCCCCCACCCCCCACCGGGCCCTGCCACAGGATGGCAACTGCCACCAGATGGGGCTGGAGCCAGGGCCAGCAAGCCTCTTGTTCGGGCTGTCTCAGGTCTGCAGCTTTGCTGACCTGACCTAGAGGCTGGCAAATTCTCTAAGGGTAGGCAAGAGCCCCACTGCTATACGAACAGGCTGAGCACCGAGTGTCACTGTAGGCTGGCTGTAGCCTATCCTCCCCTCCGCCCCCCGCCCAGGGAAAGGCAAATGGTGCAGTGAAGGCTGTGATCAGACAGGTGGGTCAGGCCTAGCTAAAAGGTCAGGCTAGCCAACTCCCAAACCCAGGTGTGTTTGCTTCGCGCAAGGTGCCCCTGATGACGTAGCAGACCATGGCACTCCGTGGACAGGCAGGGGCCCCGTGAGCATTGGCCTCTGTCTGCTCTTCACATGCTTTGGGGTGGCAGCTCTGCCATGCCCTCTCAGCCTCTGCCCTTCCCCTGTTCTCCTCACACTCCTAGAAGTGGACCCCACTGTGGGAGCGATGCCAGCCTCCGTCCCAGGCTGCCAGCTGCTCGCTGTGCACGGCCTGGCAGTGATGGTTGCCAGCCACCAGCAGGGGAACAGAGCTGAGTGGGGGTGGCTCTGTTCCCCCAAGCTGAGTGTTCCAGGCAGTGAGTTCTTTATACAGCAGCTGACGCCTCTTGGACTCATTTCCACACGAAATGCTTGGTTTTTTTCACCCCTCCTGCACTCATTAAAAAAAAACAACAAAGAAATCTCTGAAACCCACCGCCAGTGAGTCGATTTTGACTCATAGCTCGGGATAAACTATTCAAAGATGCCTCTCTTTTCTGGGCAATTACGTCTAGTCCACTGGTAACCCCATCATTTAGCCTTCTAATCATTCCTCCTGCACACAAGGAACAAAACATCTGCCACGGGCCTGCCACTTGGAGGTCTGCTTGGGAAAGGCTGGCAGGACAAATTGGGGCCTACTTTGGAAGTGGAACTAGACTGGTACTGAGAGCAGCAAAGAGGTGGTATGAGGAGTTAAGACCTCTCTGGGGCTCACTATGAACAACAGTGAAAGTCCAAGGTCGAGTACTGGTTCCCTGCTTGGATTAAGCCTCTAGGGACACCCCACAGACCACCGACAGCCTGCCTACAGAGTGCATTGGAAAGTGGACTAATGGGAGAGGGGGGGAGGGTAAATTTGGAGCTGATACTGGGGGCCTAAGTGGAGGGAGGATGTTTCGGGGGTGATGGCAACAGGGGTGCAAAGGTGGAATACATATAATTAATGTACATATTGATTGTGATGGGAGTTGTATGCACCCTGAATAAAATGATTTATTTTTTAAAAAAAGAAAGTGGACTCATGATGATGTGCTCAAACAGCGAAACTCAGTGTCCCATGTCCTCGGTTCTGACTCCAACTCCCCATCAGGAGGGCCGGCCTGCCCCTGCGGGTGTCCCACTGACAACAATGGTGACTGACTGGGAAGGGACTGGGCACAGGGCGGCTGGTGGATTCGAGGAACCTGCTACACCACCCACTACGCTTCTTCAATGCGGCAGTTAAAATTCGGACCCACTTTAAATATGTTCTCATTTTTATTATTTTTTGTTGTCTTTCTAATTGAGATTTTTTGTTTTTTGTTTTTGGGGGGCATCGCTTTCTCTGGTGGTTGTGGGCGCTACCCAGTGCCGCTCCTAAGAGCCACCGCTGGATTTGAACGGCCAAGCCCACAGGCTGCAGTCCCGCACTCAACCACTTACGCCACCAGGGCTCAGCCCCTCAATTGAGATTTTTTGATGTTTTATTATTCTTAAAGTTTGTTTTTCTTGCTTTTTGTTTTTGTTTGTTTGTTGCTTTGTATGAAATCCAGAACAGGTAACTCTAGAGAGACAGTAACTGAATTGTTGCTTGGAGTTACACCACAGGAGAGATGAGGGGCTAGTGAAAACAAGAAAAAAGACAATATTCCAAAATTGACTGTGGTGATATCACAACTCTTTTTATTATGTTTAAACTATTGGACTGCATGAACTGTGTATTGTAAGCTAATAGAACTATTAACATTCAAAAGGCCTGGGCCTTGCGTGTCCCATACTAGAGGGGCACCTGAGGCCTTGGGCCAACCCCCCCAAGAAGCAGCGTCGGTGTGTGCAACGTGGGATGTGTGCAGAGTGGGGTGTGTGCAGAGGACGGCGGGAGCTGCAGCACACTGGGCGTCTCACCCGGTCATGGAAGTCAGGCTTCCGGGGGAATTTTCCTTCTTGGATCAGGGAATACAGTTGACAGGGCAGAATCCCAACCCCTATTTGAAAGGGATCGACAGCTCAGGTCATTTTTGTTCCCCTGATGCAAAGCTTATTAGGTTTCTGGAAGAAGCTGGGCAACGTCTCCAGCCCAAATGAGGACCAGGGGGATTCAGGGAGATGGGCAACAGCTTCCGGGGCTCTCCACTCTGTGGTTGCTGCGCACAGGCACCCAGACACTACAGCTGAAAAGTGGGGGCACTAACCATATGCATGGAACGGTCTCCCGTGAAAATGCCACACATGGACCAGAGCTGCTTCAATACAGGTTTATTGCAAACCAACACAGAGGGCGAGAGGGCGACTTGTCAGGCTCCCGGACCCTGCTTGCCTCGAAGCCTCGGCTGATGGGGTGAGTGGCCGGACCGCTGCTACCCTGTCTGGAGAGAGAAAACACGCAGGATGCGCCAGGCCCAAAGCAAGGCCTCACTGCGGGGCGCCGAGGAGGAGAGCGTGGCGTGTCGGGGTGACAGGCACACCACTCGGCGGTGTGTGCGCAGCAGGCAGGACCCTCCGAGACGCGTTCAGCCCCTCCATCCGCCACCGGCTCCCCTTCCCCGTCTTCTCAGTTCTTGTTTTGCTAAAGCGGAGTTGGAAACGGGAGGAAAGGCCACCCTGGAAAACAGAGCCTGGGCAAACTGACAACAAGCTACCAAAGAGGTGAAGACTCTCCCAGACGCCACACTCTGGGAGCGTCAACTGCTGCCCTGTCCGTCATTCCTGGAAGACCCTACAAGGTTGCGGGGCCAAACTGAACTACAGGTAAGAGAGAAGAGACGACGACTAAAGCCCGCGCAAGCACACGCGATGACGTAGGGAAGGCAGGGTGGGGCCAAGGTGCCAACACCAGGAGCCTGCTGTGACTGCGAAGGTCTGGCAGAGGCCTCCCCGCCCCAGGACAAGCAGCCTGCCCTTGTAGGTAGGAAGTCTACCAGTGTTATGCAGGCACTCCGCTCCTGACAGGGTGGCTGCCTGAGACCGAGGGGCTCTGGAATTAGGGGGGGAAGAGGGTGGGCCTAACGTGTCCTGGGCTCACGCTGTGCCAACAGGAGCGTCCCTGGACTCACGGAAGAGCTCCTGGTTGCTTTCATGTCATCGCTGCCTAGGGACCTGGCTGCCAGTGACCCACATCAGCCAGAAATCTGTCCGAAATGACGAGATGAGAGGCGGAAGCTCCCAGGACTCCCCCGCTGGAGGGCCCATACCAGATGCACGAAGGGGCCCCAGGTGGCTGCAGCCTCTCACCCCAGGAACGGGCTGCGAGTCCTGGTGGAGGTGCCATTTTCTCTGTCCCTGGTGTGGATATGGTGGGGCCTGTGTGCCACAGAGTCCAACCGCTAAAGGGACAAGTGGCAGACTCTCGACCAATGTCTTCAGGGTCATGAAGGGCCCTGCCGTCTGCTCCGGTCACCCCAGAGCCTAAGTCCGCTGTCTTCATGCTGAGCCAGAACCGCTGCGTCAGTCCAGCAGAGGGTCACGAGCCACAGAGAAGTGGGAGGGTGGGCGCCGCTTCGGTCTGGGCATGCTGGTGGCACAGAGGGGTGAGCTCTGGCAGAAGGGACGGGGCTCTCAATCCCCATGACTCCAGCACAAATGAGGCGGACACTCTTCACCCACAGTCCACAGCCTGTCTGGCCCGGAAAGGGGCGAAAGCTGCGGCCCGTCCATGGACAGTGAGCTTGCCTCCTTCGTTGGTGCTGGGCGCCCCAGGAGCCATCACTTATGCAGAGGACGTGCTGGACCCAGATCAGGGGCTAGCCTGAGTCACATCCAAGCGCCCAACGATAGGGGCTGAGAGGCCAAGGTGAGTGTCCTTGCACAACTTGCAGGGGGCAATGCTGGTCACACGTGGAGCTTGGCGGGGGCCACATTGACCAGAGGGGCACCATCTTGTACAGAGACCCCAGACTTCCTCCTGACTTCTAGAACTGGAGAAGAACGATGGCCAAAGATGCAGATGCCAGAATCCCAGTCCAGCTGTGCCTCGGGGCGCCGAGCCAGGGCAGTGAGCAAGGCAAAAGGAGAAGCAGACCACACAGAAACACACCCACGCCGGATCAGGAGTCAGGACGTTCCCAGGCCCGTTGCCATGGTCATCTGAGCTGCACTCCTGCAGACTTCCCCGTTCAACCACTGCCCAGACTGCAAGTCTGCAGGGACACCCGGCAATGGACCCCACCCCGCCCCAAGAGAAGCAAGCCAAAGAGCGTCCAAACAACAGCAGCAGAAACTGGGGGAGAGGGAGGGCAGCGCAGTGCAGACCGGGCAGGCCGGCCTGGAGCTGGGCTGCCTGTACCCAGCGGTCCTCGTCAGCATGGCGAGGGCTGCTGGAAGCAGACTGTCCTTCGGAGCCTCCTTGGAGCAACACGAGGAAGACCAAGGTTCGGGAAGGGCCTAGTTTTGCCTTCCAAGAAAAGATGAACCTGGGGGAGAAGGGGGCGGAGAGGGTGAAAGTCCCTAACATGCAAGGGAGCCACGAGGGAAGCTGAGGTGCCGAGGCGCGGCCGTGCGGCTTCCGCTTCCATGTGCTGGAGGGCCTCCGGTCCTCTGGCCTCTAAAACTGCACCGCCCCAGGGGAGATGTTGAACATGGCAGGGTCGAATCTCTGGCCTCGGAAGGGGGAGCCTTCAGCATCCCAGCCCTTCTTCAGCATCTCATGGACTTTCTACAAACAGAAAACAAAAAAATTAAACATGACCACAAGGCAGCACACACTCCCTTCCCGGAACAGAACGCCAAGTGGTAGTCCCAGGTCATTTCTCCTTCCTCTACCTGACTCTCCTGGGAAGGACACACTAGCTTAGGAAGGCTGAAGGGCAGATGAACAGCCAGAAAGACCCGCACCCTAGGGTCAAGCCGTGACCGGGGGAGGTGCTGGCTTCTCCTCCCCCACAGACTCTGACATGCACCTTCGCCTTCCTGCCACAGCAGAGCGCCGGCTCTGGCTGAGCTCTGGTTCCTGCCCCTTTCTGCCAGGCATCTGTCCGGCATCCATCCACAGGGACTTGTGACCCAAGTTCCCTGAGGGGCGTTCCAGAGAGGAAGACCTGTGGGCGGAGCTGCCCTGAGACGGTGGGAGAAGTTGTGGGCATGGTGCTAAGAAGCTTCTCCTAAGTGTACTTATGGCAGCGAGGTGCCGAGTGCAGGGCCGGTGGGCACAGGGGCGGCACCCTGGCTCAGCAGCCTTCCCGCCTGCCCTCTGGCCTTGGCACGCAGCTGGTGCTCCTCCCGGCCCTTGGAGGCTAGACGGCTGCGGGTGGACACACTGTGGGAAGAACTAAATCACCACCCGCTCCGACCAGCAGGGGCGACACCACCATCCAGCGGACCAGAGCACAACAGGGGCCTGACCATTGGGACCACTGCTGGCCAGCGAGTGCGGCCCGCCTCTGGGGGCCGTGTGCAGCACAAACGTCCCTTACAGGATACTGGGAGACTGGGATGACCTCTGCCTGCTCACTCCGAGGAAGGAGTGAAAACTAACTGCTCTGCAGGCCTGGGATTATCCCACCCACTGGGCAAGGCTCCCTGCAGCGGAAATGCTACAGCAAGACGCCGCTTGCTGCAAGGCCAAGGCTGTGGAAAGTTCCTGGTGCTAACAGTGCTGCTGGCCCTCAAAACGGAAGCCTTTCTTGGACATCAGATGTACGCCACTTCTTCCCAAACAGACCAGCATCAGACAAGGGGGCTCTTTTCCTGTATTAGACCTAAGTACACAGCAACAAGTACATCAGAACGCGCTTGACTATGCACAACAGGCTAGTGCACATTCCTCTCAAAGGCTTACAGGTAATCCATACCAGGGACTTTGGGGGAGAGCAGATTTCAGGCACCTTTACAAACAATGACGGGAGGCGACCGTGGCTCTGGCTGTGGGGTGGGCAGCAATTCCGAGGAATGCCCAGGCACAAGCCGCTGACTTAGTATCCTCTCCAGCATTCGGTTGGCATCGGCATGACCAGGCTGGGTGAAGAGGGGGCAAGAAGTTCTTCCTGGTGCAGCCCTTGGCCAGAGCTCCCCTGTGCGCATGGTGAACAGATTGCCGGGCAGTCTCTCCGGAGGCTGGGCAGCTGCCTCTCGTGGGTCTTGTCCTCTCCAAGAGGCAACCTGCACCCATGCCGGACCATCCTAACTCCCTGAGCTGGGAGGGGAGGGGTGGCAACATGTGGAAGAGTGCCCCCCCGCCAGGGGGTGAGTCTGGTCTCTGCCCACTGCGGACACATAAATCACCATTGTTGTGTACCCTCTGCCATAGGCTCACCCTAGAATTAATCTTTTTGTACCCGCGGTTACCATCTCCTGATCTCTTTGCTAACACACTCCTCATCTCACCTCCCACAGTGTCAAAAAACTAATGGCTGTCCTTTGGCCTCTCTCCATTCTCTGAGTAAGCCTTTCTAATGCAGTGCCGTTATCCATGCCGCTCTCAGCTCTGACCCTGACTCTGCATTGTGGACCTTGCATAAACTAATAGGTGCCTGAAACGGTTAACTCTGGGGCAGTTACATAGTCTCCTGTCAACTTGCAAGTGGGGTGGAGTCTAGCCTGCCAATCAGGCCATCGCCAATGAGGCCTCCGTGTGGGCATTCTGCGAAGTCCGGTCTTCTCCCTGGAGGCGAGAGAATCTCTCTGCTTCGTCTCTCTGTGAAACATTCCTTGACAAGCCACATGAAGCTATGTGAATGGCAGCCAGGGCCTTAGAGCTGGAGGAGTCATGTGGAGATCCCCACCGACACTAAGATGCCTCCACTGCCACTGGATCCACAAGACTTTCCACCCACTGACCTGTGATCTTCCTGCACTCATTGCATGTGTTGCATGAGTCTGAAGAGGAATTTACAGACTGGTATTGGATATATGGGCTAATATCCGACTGATGGATTTGATCTGGACTGGGCTGGAATGTTTTCTTAATATACAATTACTCTTTTATATAAAGATCTTTCTTGTGCACATATGAGTGTCTCTGCACTTGTCTCTCTAGTTGACCTGGACTAACACAAACTCTCAAAGGGCAGCCTTCCTCCCTCCCTCCCTTCCTTGCTTCCTTCCTTCCCAGTAGTCCCCCCCCTTTGGCTGAGGGCACTCATCCAATAGCACTGCTGACAATAGGCCGCTTCCTCAGTAAGAAAGCCAGGTGCTGGTCCTGCGTCTCTGTTCCCTCGCCTATCTGCTAGCATATCCTCTTGAATTCCCACAACATCCACCCTGATGTCCTCCATGTGCCACTGTCGCAGCACATGACTAACAAGCTTCTTCCAGGTCTGCTTTCCAGCAAGGACCCCTGTGAGCCATGCGCGGCTGCTTTGAGACTGCCTGTCATGGCCAAGGCTGCTGGCACTCGCTGGCTTCAGCCCTGCTGCCCTCTCCTGCAGCCCCAGACTGCCATCGACGGCTCGGCTCTTTGCTACAAGCATGTGGAGGTGTGCAGGTACACATGAGGGTACACATCAGTGTACCAGCATCAAGGCCTTGCCCTCTTACTCCCGCAGCACAGTGGCACACAGGGGATCTACTTTGCCGTCTCCAAACTCTGAACGACAGGAGTAGGGTGGCCTCAATGGTGCCGAACTTTCTGCAATCAGCTCTTCTCTGCTAAAGAGCCTCCCTTTGTTTCTGAGCCAGGCAGGACGCCCAGTGACTCCCTGTCCAGGGCAGAGGGGTTCTGCAAGAACACTTGGAGAACTCCCTGAATCTGGCCAGCTCCCGCCCTTGAGATGGCCTCCGAACAAAGCTGCCCGCCCTCTGTGAGGTCCACAAGGGAGCTGTACAGCAAAAAAGAGTAGCTTTAACCAAGCTCTCACCCACAATACCCCACCCCCACCCCATGTTCTTTTCTGGGGACACACCAGGGAGCAGCGGCCATGGACCAGCACCACCCCAAGGAGTCCCAGTGCTGGAGTCAACTCCACCTCCCCTGACCCCAGGACAGAGGGTATGGCTCCTGGGTGCGATCGCCTTCATGCTGAACCCTGCTGTCTGTCCTCCCGGGACACCTGCGGGAGGGCGGGGGCAGTAAGTGACCGGGAGTACTAAGTGCCACCAGACTGGTCCAGAGCCTAGACCCAAAATCTGAAACCATCGGGCAAGTCCCCCTCAGAACATGCTCTCCTTCTAGAGGGAGGAAATCCCACTCAAAAGAAATTGAATTAGGAAGAAACATTGGATTTTTTATTTTGGAAAAGATGTTACTGCAGTGACAGCGAAAAACTTCAAAATATAAGTGAGAACAGCATGGCCAATTCAAAATAAAGATGCTTTAAAATACATAGTATCTGAAGCATTAGAAGCGTAATTTGAAATTCTGGCAAATTTAGAAAGCTTCAAATTTTACACCATTCATGGGAGCCAAGGCCCAAAGCACTTTGTTAGCTGAGACTATTAATTTGCAAAGCAAATAAGATTTCCTAAGACTTCGGCTGTGGGGAGGTGGCGGCAGTGGCACTCACAAGCGCCTTCCTCCTGGTGCCTGGCCCAGATGATGGCAGTCACTGAGGAGGAGTGACTTACATCTGCCGGCCCGGCCCCCCGTGCCTGCACTGGGGTAGCACTGTGTGAGACGCAGCAGCAAAGGGCTAGCTTTCTTCCGCTCCCGCCCCGCCCCCCGCCCCCCCCCATCCTTTATGGCCCCCAGAAGTCCCAGGAGGGCCACACAGGGTGGGTCGTGGGCTGCAAACAGGAGCCAGAGAGCACACTGGCTCACAGGGGGCAGCGGTGCGCTCAGCCTGGGAGCAGCGTCCCTGTCCCCAGTCTGCACCGCGCTGCCCTTCTCCAGCAGCCCGTGGGCTCCGGTTGGCTGCAGGCAGCCGCCTCCTCTCGAGTTGAGCATCCCGACTAGGACTCGCTGATTCAGTCTGGGACTTCACTCGGGGGTCTTTCCACCACGGCCTGACTGTCTCCAAGGGTGCTTGCTGGCTCTTCTGAATTTCCTCCTTCCTGGGGCTGGCTTACAAGAGCAGCCAAACATCAGTGTGCAGACCAGCTGGGGGAAATGGAGCCCTACCATTTTCTGCTGCACACTGGCTCTGCTTGAGGCCCTGGGAAGCTGAGAAAGCAAGTCTGCACCCGATCCTCTGCAGAGCAAGACACAGACGGAGAGACCCCACTGCACTACCCGGGTTCTGGCACCCCGTGCTGGGACGGTCCACTTTCGAAGGGGCTACGTACACAGAGGGATGCTCGCTGCACATCAGGACTGAGCAGGAGTCTGTCAAGATGCGCCCACTCACGTGTGGATGCATGTGTCTCCGCCCACAGAGGCACACACTCGTGTGTGAGACATACCGTCCCCTTTCCCTTAAGCTTGGGCTCTAGCCTCGGTTGGCAGGAAGTCTTGGAGCAACCTTATGGAGGGTCAGAAAAATCCTGGACAGTAGCTGCAATTTGCCTGAAATGAATGGACTGACTCGAACCCAGGCTGAGACAAGGTAGTCCTCGGTGCGGGACACAGAGCTCGCTCTGCACTTAGAAACAAACTAGGGAGCCACTCCCTCCAAAGCTTCATGGTTGTCTAAATAAGCGGCAAGACTAAAGAAGGGCAGTTGCGGGCTGAGCCCCGGTGGCATAGTGGTTGTGCGCGGGACTGCGGCCCACTGGGTTGGAGGTTCAAATCCAGCAGCAAGGCTGGGCCTCCTACTCCCACCACCGGAGAGCAGTGAGGCCCCCAAAAACCAAAAGAAGAAAGGAGGAGGAGGAAGAAAGAAGAAGAAGGAAGAAGAAGAGCGATTGCAGGACACACATTGCAAACCACCTTGATACAGAGACCAGAAGAGCTCCATGACTGACAGCTCTAACGAGGATCACCTCAAAGACTGCCAGGATGGGAGAAAAATATGATAGGGTGGGAGAAAAATATGATATAGAACCTTCCACATTTCTCACAAGAAAAACAACAGCAACTACCAAAAGACAGACCTGTGGGACTCGTGGGTTCCCTGAGACCACTTCCCTGGGTTACTCTTCAAACCTGGATCTCCCAACCTGAGGTCACCTGGTAGCTAAACAACAGACTGGCTCAAAAAACAATGATCATCACCCAGATGTACTGTGCGACCACGACAATCAAGAGTTCGGCTGAAACAAAAGTTGCAAACACAGGAGGCACAGAATGTAGATGAATGGAAGTGAACAATGAGAACGTCCACCCAGTATGAAAAAAATGTAATCGATGCGACCGAACAACATGTGGACAGTGTTTTGAATTGGAATCTTCACTGCTGGGTAAAGCCTGCACTGAAAGCCCAATAAGACATTCGACAAAGAAATGGGTGGGGAGGACCCTTACAGCCCTTCCTCCACGGTATAGACGATATCCTGAATGCCCATTTCAGGAGCATCTGTAGAAGTTCCCATCCCAGTTGGACAGTCTTTGAACCAGGAAAACCACCTACAATGCTACTCTTTTTGCTGTGCACACAGCAGTGTCTGTCAGTGAGCAGCTACAGAGCTTGCCCCGCTGCCAGCCTGCTTATGGGGCTCATGTGCACAAACGGGTCACCTAGGGGCGGCTGGGACCAGTGGGGGAGTTCTCATCCCTGTATCGGGAAGCTACGTGGGACCGGGAGAGAGGCCTACAGGCCCCATCTGTATCTAGGCCTCCACCAGTGCCTAAAGGCATGAAGAAGCAGCAGAAAGGTGGGCACCCTTCTGTCTTCATAGCGCCCTGAGTACCATGCAGCCACAATCAAAGTGTGACTAGCATACTCTTGGGAGAAGGTAGGAATGAAACGGCTGGAGTGCCAGCCCCATGGAGGTAGTGTTGGGCCTGCTTTCCTTACAGGTGCAGCTGCCTTGGGCAGAGGCTCCTGGGAGGCAGGCCGATGGAGGAGGGGGGGGACACGAGGCATGAAGAAAGTAGAGGAGAGGTGACAAAGAACAGAAAACCCCAGAATCGAGGAGAAGAAAGAAGAAGAAAGGGGGGGAGGGGGGGGAGAGAGAGAGAGAGAGAGAGAGAGAGAGAGACAAAACTTAAGAAGCAGGGACCAGCGGCTGGAGGGTGGGGAAACACCTCTGGGGCAGTAGGAAAGAGAGGCAGGGTGTGGGCAAAGGGAAGGGTGGCAGGGCTGACACCTCAGCAGGGCACAGGCCATATTTCGCTCCCAGGTCGGTCCTGAACTGTGATGGCACCACAACCTGGACTTGTGCTTCCACCTTCTGTGATGAATGGTTTGGGACTACAGATAGCTTGTACACCAAGCAGGCATAGGCTCCTAATTTAGATCTTTGGTTTTTCTTTCCTTTTTTAAGCCAATGGACTCAATCGCAAGGAGTTTGAGAGGCAAAAATAACCAGTATAAAAAACAACTACAACATTTCTTGAATTGAAAGAAAAAGGTATGTTTTCTGTGTTCTAGTGAAGAGACATTATAGCCTGGCTTACATCTCGTAACTCAAATATGCAAATTCCTCACTGCTGCATTAACAAAGTTCAGTATATCACAGTTAAAATCGCAATAAAATTTTAATGTGTGGGCTGTCTCTCCAACAGCTTCGGGGCCATGTGCTCCTTAGGCCATCTCAATGTTTGGAAAGTTGCCCTCGGCACGTCTGGACTGGTGCCAGGGGAGGCAGCTCCCTCTGCATTCCATTCACTTCATGGCACAGAGAGCTTCATTTTAAAGGCTGCGTCTCAAGCCCTCTAATAGAACCATGAGCACTTATGTGAAAAGTGCCCATAATCTTCTCCATACAAGGGGTTCTTTCCTCCAGAGACCTACTCTGAAGTATATCTCAGTCACTTCTGTGGACTCGGCACTGCACTTGGGGACAGTCCATGCCACGTCCCATCACTTCTCTGTAAGCCTGTCTCTTCTTCTCTACACTGGGCAACACCTGATCTCCATAAGGCGCCCGTGAGGACAGTGAGGAAATGTTGGTGGGCGCCTCCCGGGCAGTGCATGTTCAAGAGCTGGTCTTTCACCATGACAGCCACGGACAGGAGCAGCTCGGCTGGACAGTAAGTAACTCTGACCAGCGCGTCTACTGTCTTCATGAGGCAGAGCGGCTGTCTCCTGGGACCTGGGTCCTAGGCACTTGATCACTACGACAGATGTCACTATGACCTTTACAAGATGTAGAAGAGGCAAAAAGGTCCCATTAGCTTCCCAGAGAGCCTTTCCAGGGGAGGATCCTGCTTCACAAAGAGACCCTGGCCTGTTCAAGGTGGAGGGCTGAACAGGTGATGGCAAAAAGGTCTGGAACCATTGAAGGGCTCACATCTCAACCCTGTGGCTCACTAGTGGTGTGACCTTGAACAGGTGACCTCCATTTCTCTGTTAAAACAACAACAAATGTCCTTTTCTCAGGGTGTCATAAGGGGTCTGTGAGACAGCACCCATGGGAGGGTTCCTCGGACACCTGGCTAGTTCGTAGGAAGTGCTTAATATGCCTGCTTTGTGTGGCTGGCCTGACGGGAAAGGGGGATGCATGGAAGCCCTCTCCAGCCCGCGAGGTCCTTGCAGGCACAAGATGCAGGCTTGTGGATCTAGGGCCTGAATAGAACAAAGGAAAGCATGAGTTGGCCAACAGGCAAGCTGTGAGTGAGCAAGCGAGCGAGCGAGTTAAGCTTGCAGCTACCCCTACCGGACAGCAGACTTCCTCGGGATGAGATGCTGGCCCAATAACCCAAAGACAACACAAGTCAAGCACTTCAAAACCAACTGCAAAAGACAAGAATCTGGTGGGTTCTGTGTTCGCCACGCATGGAACACAAGCGTGAAGACTGGCCTAAAGCCACCAGGGGTCCGGCCTTTTGTCTGGATTCAGACTCACGAGCCCTATGTTTCTCACTGTCACCCTGCTGTCGAATCGACAGCCCCATGCTTACGTGGGACACTGGGAGATCTGAAAATAACGTGAGCAGAGAGAGAAAACATGTCTATTCTAATTTTCCACTCTTTTTTCTACTCAGTCAATCCAGCCAGATACACACCAAGCACAAGACTTCTTCCTTTTAAGACTTCCCCCCTTAGTACACCTCCCCCCCCCCCACACACACACACCCATACACTGCAGCTCCGGCCTGGTATGAGTGAGTGCCTGGTATGAGTGAAATGCCATGGAAGTTCTGTTGGCCTCTCACTAGCAGGAGCAGAAGTGATCATGAAGAGGGAGGCCACAGTTGGACCAGGGCTGCCGGTTGGGCTCTTTCTGCCGGGCTTGAGGTTGTGACAGGAAGGTTAGTGGGTGTCTGCTCGTCAGTGTGTGACCAGACGGCTGTGGCTGCCTAAGAGAGGCCGTCCGTCAGCCGGCAAGGTGAGGAGACCAGCCCAATTTGTTCAGTGACCAGCTCTTGAGCACAGGGTCAAACCCTAAGCCCATCCCTCCCCCAGGAGCTCCGCTTGTGACTACAATGCCTGCTCGCCCTGGCACCCCAACGCCACGCCGGCCTCTCCACTGTCCTCTCGCCAGGGAGAGGCTGTCTGTGGTCTCTGCCTGGCAGGCCCCAGAGAGCACCTGCCTCTCCCAGACACAGGGGGAAGTTCCTACCAGCTCGTGGCTCTGTGGCTTGCCCTGCAGCTTCTGGTGGTAGTCGAAGGTCAGCCTGTCTAGCACGGCGTGCTCCTCATCATCCACGGTGGCCATGGAGCGCTCCTTGTTGATCTTGTCCACGTCGATGTGCTCCTCGCCCTCCAGGATGGCGCTCCACCAGTATTCTCCCACCTTGTTCAGGTTCACCTAAGGCCAGAGTCGACAGAATGCAGGCTAAGTCGCAAGAAAAGACCGTGATTGAGGCTCAGTGAGGGGCCAGCGCACGAGGCAAGCTGTTGGTCAGCGTGGACGGGGGCTGGCAAGCAGCTGATGGAGCACCAGGTACCCAGAAGCGCCAAGGCTGAGCATCCACGCAAAACAAGCCCTGTCAGTCCAGGCAGGGTGGACTGCGCCTTCCAGAGGCAGCTCTGCTATGCCCACAAGCACGTGGCCTGTGCAAGTTCACTGCAAGGAGACACCCTGGAGCTGGGGGCCCCGACATCACACATGGAGGGAGGGGCTCAAAACCCGCAGACCTCTCTTGTGATGGGCAACGGTGTTCTTTTGTAACGGAGACTTGTGATTGCTACAGAGGATGGGAGCCACTGTCTGTGGGTGTCATCACCCCTCCACGGCCGCTGCCACTGCCCACACCGAACCCACGTGCTCACCCAGGAGCAGGCACTGTCGAGAACCGTTTCTGAACAAGGAAACAAGTTCTCCAAAAGCCACTAACCACTCCTTCTGAGTCAAAGTCAGAGTCTGCACACGAGAGCTGACACACCCCTCACCTGCTAGGTACCTACCTGGTCCACAGGCAGCCACAGAAATCCTGTCCCCGTATGCGGACTTCATGGCCTTTCTTACCTCGCCGTGCCCTGTCATCCTGACGAGTCCTTGTCAACCACTAACTTCTCCCGCCTCAGCTCGCTCTTGCTTCGATCAGTAGGTTCAGGTGAGGCTTTCTGGGACCTGATCTAAGGGACGGACCTACCAGATCAAGGGCTTCACCTGGAACACGACAGAATCTCCCAGAGCTAACCCCACACTTTAGACTGGATCTTCCGAGAGCCAAATTGGCTGGCTGTTCACTCCTGGCCTGCCCGGGCCCAAGCTTCCCACTCATGGATCCTGGGTACTACCAAAAACCACAGTGCAAGAATAGGCCCAGCCTCTCCTAGCCCATTTCTGCCCAAACCTGCTCAGGTAGCTGTGCCAGCGGCGACATTCAAACTAATCTCCTGGTTGAAGGAAGACCAACCCCCCACCCCCACCCCTTCACCCCCCCTCCTCCAGCTGGGATCTCTGAGGGGGAGCTTCTCTTATTGGTTAGTTCCTGGTTTCTGTTTTGCACATACACACCCTCCCCTCTGTACACAACGCAGCTGTTTTGCCCCGTCAGAAAGGCCCGTGCAGGAGAACTCCCGGTAGGGAGCTGCAGCTGTAGCCATGGGGGGCCCCTGGGGGGAGGGGTTAGGGTTAGTCCTTTCACTGAGAGGGTTCTTCATATCGCAAATTCTACAAACTGGCTTACTTTGTGGCTGCTACTGCAGACATTTGTAGATTTAACTACCTTTTTTTTCTTGAAATAATAGCAACACTGGGTGGACTGTCTGCCTGTTTGAGAATCCAAGTAATATATAATGCAACGAGCCATAAAATATTTTTTCCCGAACCATTAGGAATAAATTGACTGCATCTTGGTTCTTTACCTCTAGTGCTCTGGTGAGTATCTACCAAGAATAAAATAGTGTTTTCATATGAGTTCACCCCAGAACAATACTTTAGCTTATGGTTTAATCTACCATTCATATCCCAGGTTTGTCGCAGTACCCAATCATGACCTTATCTTGGTTTCCCTCTAGTCTGGGATCCAGCTCTGCACAGTCGCTGTCACGTCTCCTTTAGTCTGGAACAAGTCTGTAGTCTTGGTCTGTTTGGGGGTGGGGGTGGGGGTTGCCTCGGGATTCCTCTTGGGTGACAGCACAGTATGCCCTCTTGGTGTGCCTCTCCTGGGTCTCACATCTTGATCTATATGGTCAGGGCACACAAGCCTCTCACTGGTTCATTTTGATCATCTGGGTAAGTAGAATATATTCTGATTTCTCCTCTGTATACATACTGCTTTATCCCCCTATACCTTACAAGAATCTATGAAAAGACATTTTGAGACCATGTCATTTCTCCACATAAAAATGTCTATTAAGTTTAGCACCACTCAAGATTCTTACCTGGTCAAAACTTAAATGAAAGATGGAAAATGGGCATTTTCTATTCCAGGACTCCCTATAATTGAGTTTGTATCAGAACCAAGAGCCTGCCTTTACCCTATTAGTTAATATACTTTTCTCATTATGATCAGCAAGACTCCTGGAGTCCCCTTGGTTCAGTCACCTACAATTCATTACTATCCTTAAATTTGGTGTTCAAATTATCCGAGGTATAATCGGAGGAGGTCCCTTTAAGCTGAGGTCTGAGGTCTGTGTTGCCCTCTTCATGTATTTAGGCTCGTCCTTACTTTCTGGCTGAGTCTTGGTGGCACGGTGATGACAGGGTGGACTGCTACAGACAAGGCCAGCAGTGTGAAATCACCAACTGCTCTGCAGGAGAAAGATGGAGACCTTCTATCCACAGACAGTCCCAGGCTCGGAGACCCCGGGGGCAGTTCCTCCTTGTTCGATGAAGGTCCCTATGAGTCAGAATCAGCTTGGTGCTAATGAGATTGGAGCTTTGGTTTACTTTCTGGCATAACAGAATATTCTTGGTTCGTCATCTTTCACCTACCCTGTGTGAGATGTACAATGGATTTCTCAGAAGAATGTGCAGAAAGCTGGCTGAACAATTTTCTCAAAATGTCCTCACAGAAACTTTAAACAATATGAATAAACTTATCTTAGCATTCCCCAATCTATGCCAGATGACTCACCAATATTTATATCCTTTTCCTTCCTTAGTAACAGAACCTTATTTCTATTCAGGGAAGCAGTGTGCCCAGCTAGAGACTATTTTACTTAGAGCTACTCTGCTTCTTGCAGCTGAGCCATGTGATCAAGTGAAAGTTGTCAACTGGTACTTCTGGGAAGTTACCTTGAAAATAAGGATTTCTGAGTACATTGGGGATATTACCTTGAAGACAAGGGCAGATAATGAGCACTTGCCTTTCTTCTCACCACCCCTTTCCTCTATTCCGCTGCCATATAGGATGGGGTAAAAGCCTAGTGGCGGGAGTTACCATGCTAAAGATGTAAAACGGAAGAACTCAAGAGCACTGAAGGCATTGGTGAAGCTAGAACACCACCCTATGTCTGCTTATCTCTAGACTTATTTTTCTGTGATAAAATAACTTAACAGTGACCTTGGCTTTGGGCTGTGACAAGGTAACTGGGTCTGGACATGTCCTCTCACCATAAGCACAGGAAAATAACTGCCCAGTGTAGGCACTGGACAACAGGGAACAATGACTATGATCCCTAAAGACAGGAAACAGGGCCCTACGATCGACCTGATTTGGAAGCATTCTTTTGTACCATGGAGGAGAGTACAGTATGGAAAACCTCATTGAGATGGCATGGATAGGGCTTGGTGAGGCTAGGAGGGTTGAAACTTTTGGGCTCAAGTACTAAACACAAGGGGGCTATACAGAGAAAGAGGCTAAAGAAAAAAAATCAATAAATGGAATTCCCTTGACTTTGTGGTTGCATATTAAGTCACTCATATGAGGGGTTTCAAAAAGATCATGGACACAAGGACTGATACCCAGGGCTCAAAAGAAAATAAATGTCTAAAATGTGCTTGACACAATGGATAGATGGATTGTGATAAGAGTTGTACAATCTCCCAATAAAATGATTTTTAAAAGAAAAAAAGTCTAGAAAAGAATGATGGCAACAAATGTATAAATATTTTTGATACAATTTATGTATGGATTGCTATATGAGTTGTAAGAGGCCCCAATAAAATGATTTTTTTAAGTTCATGGGAAAATGGTATTAAGAGATAATGGACTTTTTCCATGTGCTTTTTTAAGCGCCCTCATATATAGTGAGACAGGACAAAACTAGTTAAAGAGTGACAAGGAAGGTATCAGCAGAACAATTCTCAGAGTTTACCCAGGGTGAGCAGATGTTCAAGTTCTGATAACAGATTGGGAAGTCCTTGCTAATCACCTATAATATTCCATGGAGACTCTAGAAAGGTTGTTCTTTTTTGTAGCAAGACAAGCTACAAAAGAAGTAAAGGCTATTCTAGATCTATCCTAACATCTTAAAAATGAACCTCAAGAAAATAAAAGGAAATAGAGAAAAAACTAGGAGGCAACGGGCATTCATAGAGGCATTAAATACAGGCATGTGCATATGTAAATATATTTATATATGATGATGGGGAAATCAATCTATGTACATATATTTATAGGTTTAGTATTAAGATAGCAGATGGACATTGGGCCTCTACTCCCTCGATGCAAGAACACTTGATTCTAATAATCCAGCATTCCATGATGCTCACCTTCCCAACATGTTTGTTGAAGACAAAGAGGGTACATAAGCAAATGTGGTAAAGAAAGCAAATGGTGCCCGGCTATCAAAAGATATAGATAGCATCATCTGGGGCTCAAAAGCAACAAAGTCCACATGGAGGAAGCACACCAGTCTGTGTGATCCTGAGATGTCGATAGGATTAGTAATCAGGCATGAAAAACCCAGAACAAAAATCATATCATATTGTGAATGAGGAGGAGTGTGGAGTGGAGACCCAAAGCTCTTCTGTAGGCAATTGGACCTCCCCTTACAGAAGGGTCGTGGGAGGGTGGGGGTGTGGAGGGATGGATGATCCAGTCAGGAAGCAGTATAGCAATGATGAAATGTAAAACTTTCCTCTAGTTCATTAATGCCTTCCCCCTCCCACTATCATGACCCCAATTCTACCTTACAAATCTGGCTAGACCAGAGCATGTACACAGACACAGATAAGAGCAGGAAACACAGGGAATCCAGGACAGATAAACCCTTCAGGACCAATAATGAGAGTAGTGATACCAGGCAGGTAAGGGAAGATAGTAAGGGGAAGTCAATCACAATGATTGACATATGACTCCCTCCCAGGGGGACGGACAACAGAAAAGTAGGTAAAGGGTGACATTGGTCAATGTAAGACATGAAAAAAAAAATTTATAAATTATCAAGGGTTCATGAAGAAGGAAGGAAAACGTGAGGAGCTAATACCAATGGCTCAAGAAGAAAGAAAATGTTTTCAAAATGATGATGGCAACATATGTACAAATGTGTTTGATACAGCGGATATGTATGGGTTGTAATAAGAGCTGAAAGAACCCCCAATAAAATGATTTTTAAAATTTGCAATGTCAAGATCAAATGAAAAAGTATTACATACGCAGGGGGCAACCAGAAAATCATGACCCAGAGCCAGTTCATCAAAAAAAAAAACAGGACAGAATATAAAATTAGCAAACAAGAACTTGAAAGGGAAGATTTTAAATGGGGCAGCGCAGAGATGAAAAATATAGTATCCAAGATAGAAACTTAATGGACAGAATCACCAGCAGATTAGAAACTATCAGAAAAATATCAGTGAATTTGAAGAAACTGCAATATAATAACAAAAGGTGACCAGACCCATTGTGCCTTGTTTATGTTAGTATAACATGAAAGTAAACCGAGTTCCCCCAAAAGGATCAGGATTTAAAATCAGCAAATAGATATTGACGAAGTACAAACTGGATGAAAACTTTCCTATCCATAGATTCAATTATAGGCCCAATGAACTCTAAGCTGGCAACCCCAGAAAAAAATACACACCAAATCAGCAGAAACTTTCAGCAAGTATAGAAAAGAGACTCATTAAATACAGCAGAGTAATTCCAGAAGTAGACACAGCATTAATTAAAACAAGTCCACAGGAGCCAAAGAATAGCCTTGCAGATATAGACCACCTGAATTTAGACACCATCACAAGGTCTTCTGTCCTTTTCTGGTGCCTACGATGTGGTGGGTCCTCTGATACAAAATTCTGCATTCCCCTGCCTCTTCTAGTAGGAGCCATGATCAACAGTGCTAACAATCCAGGAACCGAAAACATCTCTATATCACCTCTGTGAAGGAGACCAGGGGACGACAGAACAGACTATACAATGCTGGTGTGGGTGACATGTGGTTGGCCATAGTCAAGAGAGGGAAACCAGAGCTCAGAAAGAGGGAGCATCCTACCGTGCTAATACAAGCATGGCAATGAGAGCCAGGCCAGAGGAAAGATGGTGTTGCATTTCTTTAGTTTGAGGGTCATGTGGAGGTCATAATAAACAATAAAGGAGAGATTAAAAACTGCTGCCCTCACGGGACCAGTTGCAAAGGAGGGTGGAGACTGGTGATCCAGGATTACTTGCCTTGCTGGCAGCATGGCATGACTCTCCAGTGTATTTGTAAAAACAAGGATGTGAAGACTTATTTGTACCCAGAAAGAAAAAGAAAAAACTTAGAAGAGTTGTACATGACCTCAAAAACATCATACATGAAGAAAGTTTGAAAAAATCTTTAAAAAGATAGGAAGGCATGATAAGGCAACAAATGGTCAGATGTACTTGACACAATGGATTATGTGTGGATTATGATGAGTTGTATGAACCCCCAATAAAATGACTTAAAAAAATAGGAAGGAAAAGACCAAAATGGATTTTAGAAGAAACTCTGAAACTTGCTTTTGATCAGAGAAAAACTAAAGAACAGAGAAGAAATGATAAAGTGAAAAAGTGAACAGAAGATTTCAAAGTGTGGTTCAAAAATACAAGGTAAGATGTAGTATACTGTGTAAAAAATGGGTTAGAACACTAAAAAAGAAGAACATGATTAACATTTCTCATGCTGAAAGAATTGAAAAGTTAAGCGTAGAATTAAGCACTATTTATGAATTCTATGGGCAAAAATGAGGGAAGGAAGGAGTACAAAATCACTGAGAATTGCTGGAGTTGGGAAGAGAGATAGGGAAAGCCAAACAAACTGGAACCTGGGACGTCATCCCAAGGCAGTCTCTTTTTCTCTTTTTAAATCATTTCATTGGGGGCTCGTACAACTCTTATCACGATCCTTACATCCATGCATCAAGCACATTTGTACATTTGTTGCCCTGATCATTCTCAAAACATTTGCTTTCTACTTGAGCTCTTGGTATCAGCTGCTCATTTTCCCCCTCCCTCCCCACACCCTCCCTCATGAACCCTTGAAAATTTATAAATTATTATTATTTTGTCATGTCTTACACTGTCCGACGTCTTCCTTCACCTACTTTTCTGTTGCCCATCCCCCGGGCAGGAAGTTTTATGTAGATCCTTGTAACTGGTTCCCCCTTTCTACCCCACCTTCCCTCCACCATCCCACTATCGCCACTTTCACCTCTGATCCTGAAGGCATCATCTATCCTGGATTCCCTGTGTTTCCAGTTTCCCATCTGTACCAGTATACATCCTCTGGTCTAGACTGAGGCATTCTTTAAACCTAGAACTCAGTCTATTCTGAAGGTGCCTTTCAATGAAATAGAGTAGCATACACAATAAAAGATATTACCTGTAAGATTGGTGCTCTACTTAAACACCATCAGTATGTGACCAAAAGGGTAACAACTACTCCAAAGCAAAGGGGACAAGAAAATGAGAGTACTGGAAAGGGAACAAATGGAAATAATCAAAAAGAAAATGTTGGCACACTGTGATGCCTAAAACTAATATAGAAAATATTTCTTATAGGCAAATTTATAAAGCCAGAAAGAGGAGATTAGGGATTATTAGGGTCTGGGAGGAGGACCAGAAAACTACTGCTAAATGAGCACTGTTTGTTTGGGGCAATGACAGTTTTAGAAAGTCATAGTGGCTGTACTATGTGGTGAATGTAATTAATGTGACGGAAACGGTATGCTTTAAAAGGTTAAAACAGGATATTTTATGTTACATGAGAGGGTACCAAAAAAAACAAACCAACCAGAAGTGCACTGGGTAGGGTGACATTGTCATAGTATGTACTTTCCTGCTGGGTGAGCATCCGGCAACTCACTCTGAGCCAGTGCACCCAGTGGCTTTGCCTGAGAAGGTTCTTTCTGGACACGGTAAATTTTTTTGTTACAGCAGTTTGGCTTGAACATCACTTTCCGTGATGACCAATTTTAGAGAATAACCTGTGGCTGTGAAATTTTGTTTCCTGCTTGGGAAAAATATCACAGAAACGGTTGTGGTGTTGAACACAGCTTACAAGGACAGTGCTATGGGAAAAACTCAAATGTAAGTGATTTTCTCATTTCAAAAAAGGTGAAATGTCGATTGATGACAAACCTCATTCTAGATGTTTGTCAACTTCCCAAACTGACAAAAATGTCAACTTGTAGTGAATTTGGTGTTTGTTCCACCAGCTCAGACTGCTAATCAAGCTTTCTATTTAGAGGCTCTGAAAAGATTGCATTATAGTTTTTGACAAAAAAGGCCTGGTCTGTGACAGACCGGTTTTCCCAACCCGACAATGCACCTGCTCACACAGCCATCTCAGTGCACCAGTTTGGTGCAGAAACTACCACGCTTCCTTTGCCCCCCTGTACCTGACTCACCTGACCTCACTCCTTGAGACTTCTTTTTTTTCCCCCCATGAATGAAAAGGGACAGGGAAGGACAAGGATTTGAGACATACAAGAGGGGAAGAGAAAAACAAGGGAGGTATTGTCAGCCATCCAAACAAATGAGTTTGAGAAATGTTTTCAAGAATGGAATTGCAGATTTGACAAAATGTATTAAGGTTAATGGGGAGTATTTTGAAGGTTGTTTTGTAAAATAAATTTAATTACGGACTTTGAGAAAAAATTCTGGTGTTTTTTGGGGCACCCCGTCATACATATTTTACCAAAATAAAAAGAAAAGGGTTGCCCCAATAAAATGATTATTTTAAAAAAGAAAAGGAGATGAGAGTCTAGAAAAGGGGGGAGAGGTACGGAATGAGGGTCTCTTTTTAGTGACACTGTTAGAACTGATGATTTAAACGGATTTCATTCGGGTTCTTGCCAAAATGCTAAAAGAATTTATTCTGTAGTTCTACTCTGAATTGACAAAGAAGTTTATGAAGTAATCCATAATACTGGCTCACCAGCAAGGAAGACTGCCAGGAAAGAGGGGAAGACAGCTCACCAATGAGGATATACAGAGAGTAAACCACTCTGTGAGAAAAATGTACATACTCACTATAAAAACAAAAAAGGAATACATTTAAGGCATCCACATAAATTAGCAAAACTAAACAATTTTATGTCCCATATGTTGGAGTCTGACCTCCAGGGCTGTAAGTTAACATATTTTAAAATACATCTTTGTGGTTTTGGGTTAGAAAGAAAAAATCCCATGCTTCAGTTTGGGGATAATGAAAACATTTTAGAAAAAGATACATGTAATGGTTATACAACATTATGAATGCAATTATATCAAAGTTTATACTTAAAATTGTTAAAATGGGAAGTTTCACATTGTATGTATATTTACCATAGTAAAAAACGATATTTAAAAAAAACATTTTCCTTGGTCAGGACATGAGGATACTCATACACAAAAACACTGCTGGTGATGTTATGGAAATGCTTCACCTTGCTGGGGCAATCCATGGCAAAGCGGCTGAAGAACTGAAATTGCATTTTTCAAAATTATAACCTAAGCATGTTCTGTTAATAGAGGTTTTGCAATTTATTCAAAATCACTCACAGGCATACAAAATCAAGAACCACCCAAGATACCTTAGCATTTTAAAGACTTAAGAAATGAGGTAACATTCCTAAGACAATACACTCATCTCACTAATTTGAAATGACTTGTGTGTAGATCGTGTCAATACACATATAACCGCCCTAACTAAAAAAACCACACCATATACAGTTATGACAACCATCTAAAATAGGTATGTGGGCATCTGCAGGATGGCCAGGCTGGCATAGTCCCCAACCCTTCCTGCAACAGAGGAGCAGAGGGCTGGGCTTGTGATGTGACTGCCGCCACCCACAGCAGTGAGGGGGAGAATCTGTCAGCTTCCCAATTTGAGGAAGAAATTAGGGCGACGAGCAAGCTAACTGCTCAGTGTATATGACTGAATGAGGCAGAGGGTAAAGAGAAGCCACTGTTGCCACCGATGATTGTACATCTCCATAACCGAGAAAGGAACCTGCCTGCGTGGAGAAATCGCACTTAACATTCTGACGTGTGGGAGGAAAGCAAGAACTGTCACACCGTTTTAGCTGCCACCCCTGACTGCTTAAAATGCCTGCCCTAGTGCAACTGGCATGGAGCCCATGGCACACGGCCAGAGGGAGGGGTCTATCATGGCAAAGAGCTGGTAAGCAAGTGGCATTTTTAGAGGTGCCTACTGGGCAAATACAGTCGGAGATTCTAACGAAGGGTTACATGTTGGTAGTGGTGGGGACAGACACCTGAAATGAAGCCCTAACAATAGCTATCACGTATGCTGAGTGTCACTCCTGTTGTCTCATATGGTCCTATCAATGATGCTGTGTGATCTGAGTCCATGAGTTGTTAGTTTCCTGTGGCTGCGGTAACAAACTATCACAGTAGATGGCTTAAAACAGAAATTTATTATCTCACAGTTTGAAGGAAAGAGGTTTGAAATTTGGCACGGCTGCGTACTGCCTCGGGTTCTGATGGATACTCCTGCCTTGTTTCCTCTCTCAGCGATCCTTGCTTGGGCTCCATCGAGCCTCTCTCTGCCTTCAGATCACATTGCTTCTACTGTGGTCTTGTATTCGTTCTTCTATCTGTCTCAATCTTATAGGGACCCTCTGTCAATAAATTAAGGAACCCTGGTGGGTAGTGCATTACTCGCTAACAATAAGGTCAGTGGTTCAAAACCACCAGTCATTCCAAGGGAGAAAGATGAAGTTTTCTCCTCCTGTAGAGTTTCTCAAATACCCACCAGAACAGGTCAGTTCTACTCTGTAATATAAAGGTCACTCAGAGTCAGAATCAACTCAATGGCAGTGAGTCTCTGTCATGGAAATGAGGGCCCAAATCATAGTCTTGATTATTTTCTCATCTCAATCACATCTTCAAAGATCCTCTGTCCAAATAAGGGCAGACACTCACATATTCCAGAGAATTGATTTCATAAACTATCTATAAAAAAAATGCTTAAGGCTGAGCCCCGGTGGGGTAAGTGGTTGAGTGGAGGACTGTGGCCCGCGCGGGCTTGGCGATTTAAATCCAGCAGCGGCTCTCAGGAGCAGCACTGGGTAACTCCCATGACCATCAGAGAGCAGTGATACCCCCCCCAAAAAACACACAAAAAAAAAACCCCAAAAAATGCTTAAGAATATTTAAGAGTCCTATGGGACACTATCAAAAGAAATAACAGGTTTGATAAACATTCCATAACAGAAAAAAGAAAAAAAATAACTACAGAGAAAATAAATCAAGAAATATTAGAAAGGAATGATGACCCAACAGAAATAATCATGCAGGAATCTCAAAGAACCCCGAACAGAAATGACCCTGAAAGAAAATCACCGTAACACATTATCATCAAACTTTGGAACATCAAAAAATGGGAAGGAATGGGCTGAGTCCCGGTGGCATAGTGGTTGTGTGCGGGACTGCGGCCCACTGGGTTGGAGGTTCAATTCCAGCTCCCAGGAGCAAAGGCTGGGCCTCCTACTCCCACCACCTGAGGGCAATGATGCCTAAAAATAAATAAATAAATAAATAAATAAATAAATAAATAAATATTTTTAAAAATGGGAAGGAAAAAAAATAAAAAATAAAATGGTAAAGAATTCTGAGAGTAACTCAGGAAAAAGAATTATCACCTATAAAGGTGAGCCAATAGTATTAAGGTAGCAGATGGACATTGAGCCTCCACTCAAGTGCTCCCTCAAGGCAAGAACACTTTGTTCTATTAAACTGGCAAGCCACGGGGCTGAGCCCAGGAGACATAAGTGGCTGAGTGTGGAACTGCAGCCCGCAGGCTTGGCGGTTCAAATCCAGCGGCGGCTGGGTAGTGCCCACGACCACCAGAGGCAGTGATGCCCACAAAAACAAGCAAACAAACAAAAAAAAACCTGGCAAGCCATGATGCTAACCTTTCCGTCACAATCACTGAAGACAAAGCAGGTGCATAAGCAAATGTGGTGAAGAAAACTGATGGTGCCTGGCTATCAAAAGATAAAGTATCTGGGGTCTTGAAGGCTTGAGGATAAACAAGCAGACATCTACCTGAGAAGCAACAAAGCCCACATGGAAGAAGCACACCAGCCTGTATGATCACAAGGTGTGAAAGGGATCAAGTATCAGGCATCAAAGAACAAACAATCATATCACTGTGAATGAGGGGGAGTGGAGAGTGGGGACCTAAAGCCTATCTTTAGGCAACTGGATGGGATCTTACAAAAGGGTTGTGGGAAGGAGACAAACCAGTCAGGGTGCAGTATAGCAATGATGAAACATACAACTTTCCTCTAGTTCTTTAATGCTTCCTCTCCACCCCTCCACCCCCCCCACTATTATGATACCATTTCTACCTTACAAATCCGGCTAGACCAGATATACACTGGTACAGATAGGAGCTAGAAACACAGGGAATCCAGGACAGACGATCCTTTCACAACCAGTTGTGAGAGTGGCGATACCAGGAGGGTGGAGGGAAAGTGGGGTAGAAAGAGGAAACCAAACACAATGATCTACATATCCTCCCTGGGGAACGGACAACAGAAAAGTGTGTGAAGGGAGACGTCGGGCAGTGTAAGACATGACAAAATAATAATAATCTATACATTAACCCAGGGTTCATGAGAGAGATGGGTGGGGAGGGAGTGGGGAAATGAGCAGCTGATACCAAGGACTCAAGTAAAAAGCAAACGTTTTGAGAATGATGAGGGCAACAAATATATAAATGTGCTTGATACAATGGATATATATATATATATGTGTGTGTGTATATACATATGGATTGTGATAAGAGTTGTACGAGATCCCAATAAAATGATTACCAAAAAAAAAAGGAATTAAGCTCAGAGTTTTTAATAGAAATCATCCAGGAAAGAAAGTAATGGAGTAAAATACACAGAAATGACATTTTAAAATTTCAACAATGAATCCTACATGCTGCAAAACTATCAACTACATGGGAGAGATAAAGGGTGATGGTGGCTAGCAGCCCAACATGTAATCCAGTACGCCATCAGAGCGCACGATACAGTTAACCTCACTAAAAACACTACAGGAAGCTCTTTGGGCAGAGCATCAACAGCAACAGTAGATGCAAACAAGTAAAAAAAACATATTGCTACCAAGTCAATTCCAACCCACAGTGACCCAATAGGAAAAACCAGAACAACCTTAAGGTAGTAGAAAGCCTCTTCTTTCTCCTTCAGAGTGGCTAGTGGTTTCGAATCGCTGACCCTGTGGTTTGCCAAGATCTACTCCACTTCATCACTAGGGCTCCCTTAATCAACATACAAGATATAATCAGAAGAAAATAAAAATCAACCTACTCTTTGCATGCCAATAGGAACAGATTTTGAAGGTTTCCAAGGGAGGAAGGTCATGTGTAGGTATATGAGCCAACAGACTAGAAGGTTAACAGGAATGGACTTAGGACAAGGGGGCAGAGCTCCTTAAAAGGAAAAAGAGACATCTGGGAGGTAGGGATGGGATAGAATACAGGAGTTGGGGTTGATGGGTGATTTGAACTGTTCAATTGCAGGGCTAATAGCCTGAAATGTATACCACTCCCAGCTAATTTACAACAGAAAAATCATTTGGAAAAAAAGAAATAAGCCCATTCAAGTAATACACAAAGCAAAACATAACCACATATACAAAATAAGGAATTAGAGATAACCTTCCACAACGAAGATAACAACAGTAAAATAATATGGGAACAGAGTAAATATCAAACAGTCCATTTACTCACTGACACTGGGTAAATTCCAACTTCACAGAAATGAACATAGTGCCTTAAATTAAAAAGAAAATGATCTTTTTAAAAGTAAATTAAAAAAAATTTAAAAAGGAGGGGGGAAGAGGAGCTTAAGGGCTCAAGTAGAAAATATTTGGAAATGAAGATGGCAAGATGTGTACAAATATGTTTGATGCAAATGATATATGGAATGTTATAAAAGCTGTAAGAGCCTCCAATAAAATCATGGGAAAAAAAGTAAATTAAAAAACTAACTAAAGAAAATGATGAAGCCTCAATAAAAGAAAACCACGGAAACCTACTGAAAAATAAGATAAACACTAAAAAAGCAAAGAAATATTTACAAGAAAACTCAAAACCAAGATGAAATAAGCACAGAAAATAAAACCATAAAGACATATAGAAAATGATACCAATAAAAGCATACCTATTAATGTAATATAATGAAGTGCAACATGTTGAACTGGCAACCACAAGTTCAGCAATTCAAAACCACCAGCTGCTGTGGGGGAGAAATACAAGATTTTCTACTCCCAGAAAAAGTTAGTCCCAGAAACCCATGGGGGCAATTCTACCCCACCCTATAGGGTCACTATGCTACAAATAAGAAGTGACTGGATGGCAGTGAATTTTTAATTAAAAAAAAATTTAAAACATTATCAAGGTAGTGACAGTTTTTAAAAAAGAAATAACAATATTAATATCTGACAAAACAGAAGTCGAAGTAAAAAACATTATGAGACCATCACATAAGGTCAAAAGACAGAATTGAACAAGATGTAATTTTAACACCTATGCACTCAATGAAAGAAACTCAAAATTAATCAAATTCTTATAGTCAAAGGGAAAACTAGGCAACCTTTAATGGCCCACACATCCCTCTCCCACCTAGCTTGCTGGGTGGCTGGATCACACACATCGTTACATGAGGGTTGTCATCTCACATGGAGACCGACCTCACCCAGGGACTGGCACTGGAACCTTGGACAAAGCCGTGGAGAGAAGCTGGCAGTCAAGAGTTCATGTTCAAGCTTTACCCCTGAACAAACTACTGAACTTCTCAGAGATCCGGTGTCCTCATTTGCCAGATGAGTTCGCAAAGAACTTAAGAACACCAAGAAAGCTTGGATCTAACAGAGGCAAGCTCTGTTATGTAAACAATTCTAGGTTAACAGTGATCCACAAGTAGATGCATGAATAAATTGAAGCGGTGCGGCTGCATAGATGTAGGAGAAAGAGTGAAAGTGTATCCAGGAATCTGCAAGAATGCCCAGGTTTGAAAGCAGATATTTGTACTTGGGTATCACGAAGGGGCTCAAAAGAACTAGGTGTGTGGCAGAGAGGCTTTCTCCTCCAAAGGCTGTTTCCCCACCCCATACCCCACCCCCACACCCTGTTCACTAGTTACTTAAAACTGACTTTCCAAACTCAGCTAGTGCTTCTTTCTTCCCCCTTCGTTTCGCAGCATGATCCCACAAAGAGCATGCATTCGTGCTGGTCCTTGAAATATCCAGCCACCAAGCTGCTGAACAGCTCAAACTTGATGGGTGGCAAAATAATACTAAAGGGACCTTGTCTTCTGTCTGTTAAAGTATTGTTTTGTAAATGCCAACCAATCCGATTCTTCTTCTAAGTTTCTGAATTCTCTGTCTGTAAGCTTTGTAAAGATTTCCTTTCAATGCAGTACCTTACAAAGTACCTCTTGCTTATAAGGTACTGCCTGATCCTGGATTGTTTTGTTCTTTCAAGAAACTCTTTAGCTTTAAAAGAAACTTGACATTTCTTGATGTCAGAAATGAGGACTAAAAGGAGTCTTATCTGCAGCTGCCCTGAGAGGCCAACTGGAGCTCCTTCCCTCCTACGATTCTCAGAACTGACTGGGGTTCGCTTCTCTTGAATAATGAGCACTGAAAGTTTTGTCCCTGATCCTTTTCATTTTGGTCTTGCACAAATGGTCGCCAAATTTTGCTTCTGTTGGTGACAGTTGTACAGGGTTCTGGGCAATTTACTGTTCTAAACATTTTTAAGTTTTAAAATAAAGTGACCAGATTTTAAGCAGGACACCATTGACGGGGATGGGGTAGGGTGGGGTGGAGATTTCTTGATTAAAAATTTGGTCTATATGGAGCAACAAAAAGTTTCATAGAACACAAAAATAATATTGTAATATATTTATTTTAATTTTAAAATGCCGTGAGGCGTTGTTAAATTGTTAAAAAGCTGGATGTCTGGTCACTTTATTTTTAAAGGAAGGGCATAAGATCACCACTAAATACTGGTAGCATGGTGAAAGACCATGAAAGAATCCTATGTTGAAATAAATTTGTTGAGGGAATGAAAAAAAATAGGCTATCTGCTGACCACAAGGCAATACCCCTGCACAAGGCACACATTGGTAAAAAGCCAAACACATTGTCCAAACTTGAAAGATGATCCCCATCAGAATTTTGTTGTGCCTGAGTCCTAAGCTTTAGAATTATTTATATTGAATTTTCTGCACAGCCAGATAGAAAAGGAAGGCTCCTCAATTAAACAGAAAAAAGAGAATGCTTAAATTGGAGTTTTGAAGCATCTAGGAGACATACTAGAGCAAAACTGCTTCTCTACAGAACAAAGTAAGACAAGGATAAAAATCAAAATTAACTAAATAATGAATTGCAAGAAATCCACATTTCTGACCCCATTATTCAAGCTGTGCAGGGACCTTGTGTTTCCCCGTGGTCGGCAATCTTTTGCACCCTTCCCTGCCTCCCTTCTCTTCTGATGCTGCTCAAGAGTCCTCCACGACGACGACTCGTCAGGACTCCTTTCTTCCCTTAAAAACAAACGACGGAGGAAACAATGTTTATTTCTGACACACTTTTTAAGATTTGACCCAGTGCTGGTGTGGAGGGCCCTCCCATTACTACTTTACTCCCTAGATATGCTTATCCTTTTTTAAAAGGATAAATGTAGGGCTGAGCCCCGGTGGCGTAGTGGTTGTGCGCGGGACTGCAGCCCACTGGGACAGAGGTTCGATTCCAGCAGTGGGGCTGGGCCTCCTACTCCCACCACCGGAGAGCAGGGATGCCCCCCTCCCAAAAAAAAAAAGGATAAACGTATCCAAAACTGTGGATACAAGTTTGCTGAAGAATTTTAAAGCCTTCTTGAGGCTTACCAAGTTAGATTTCCTGACTTATATAAACTAACACAAGTGATAATCCCAATTGTGATTAAAGCAGGGTGAATAAAGAAACCCCACAGTCAATTGAGCTTTCCAGCTGACAAACTGTTAGAAGAATCTTGAGCTGTCAATAAAATATTACTAGATGCTGTTATTAAGGTGTTCCTGCTATAATAAAGTGAGGAGAAAGATAATTTTTGAACACAAAACAAAGGTGAGGATGTGGTTACCACATTAGATTATTTCAAAGGCTTGTTGAACATTTGGAACATTGAGCCTATTATCTCCTGGGCTACAGAAGCATTTATTCATATTCATATTTCCTGCCTAAATAACACTTTGGGCCCAATTAAGAAGGCACAAACTAGAATATTTCTGGTAAAATATGGCAGTGTAGATTTAGGTACTACAGAAAACCCGGAGAAAATCAAAATGGTGGAAAAACCAGCACCTAAATCTCTTAGGATGAAAAGGAAAGCTGAGTAAACAGAACCATACCCACAGACAATGAGCAGCTGAGCCATTCCCGGGGTGCAAACAAGTGTCCCACATAACCTAGCCACCCTAGCACCACCCAGAGTCGTATGTAATGGAAAAGGGCCACCACCTACTTCATACCATCTGATCAATACAAAATTTACAACACCATAAAATATTAGAGACAACAAACAATTGCAGTTCAGATGAAGAAACTGGCAGATCAGTGTAGGCTCTTGATTTGGAACCACATCCCATGCCTCTCTAGAGAACTGGGGCAGATCGCCTTACTCCAGATGATTTACCAGTACCAATGGGCTATCACAGGAGCCTAACCACGGCATGCTCCAGAAATCCAGCCTGTAGCCATGTTAGTGAGAAGTCTATATTGTTTTGATTTTGCAAAATTGAGTGCCCAAGCCCAGACACAAATCAGGCAAAAGTGAAGGCATGCCGCACAGCCCCTTCACGAGCATCCTATCCCCTAATTTGCAAGCCCCCTCCCCAAATCCTTCATTGGCTGAGTACTATGGGGTGAGTAATCGTTCCTGAATGTCATCTAAAATACTGCCCCCCACCCCTTTCATGTCCTATTTAAATCTCCAACTTTAGTTTAATTTAAATCTGATTGATCTAATCAAACTTGGAGATTTAAACTAAACTAAATTAAATTGGATGGTCTGATCATAAATAACTTAGTAATAAATAACTAAATTTCATGTCCGATTTAAATCTCCAAATTTCTGCAAATCCTTAGGCATTATTATAATCTTGTGCTCCTAAGTTTCCCTCACCTAAATGTGTCTATGTCTTCGTCATGTCCTATAAAGCTTTCTGAACAAACTACATAATTAAATTTAATCAGGTCTGGCTGAGTTAAAATGCTCTTTCTATTCAACTGCCTGTCTGGGGTTAAATATCTGTTCACTTGATAAGCTTCTAATATCTTGTTGTTAGGTAGAGTCAATCTGTTCCAATTCACAGCAACCAGATGTATAACTGAACACAGCCCAGGCCTGTGCGGTACGTCATAATGTTCTGCTCTCAAGCTTTGCTAATTGCTAGGAGCCATAAAACTGAAAAGGAAACTTCCCTCTCTGGTTAAATTACGATGCTAAGGAAACACACTCTTGAGGAAAGCAATATTGACAGGGCTTTCTTTCGCATGAAGTGGGCCAAAGGAATACTTCTCCATGACAAAAATGTAGTAAGAGAATTGCTTTAAAGGGTCTTAAAGCTGGCCTTATCTGACCTTTCCCCGCCCACTTAGAGTTTAGATAACAAGTTGTTAGGGTGACAAGATAGCCTGGGAGCAAGCTGATCTTCAGACACTCCAGAGCTCAGTAAACGTCCACCTTTAAACTGCACTGGCTTAAAGGCCCCACCGGGAACCGCTAAGACTGTAACTGTGTGCGAATCCTTATAAGCAGCTCCTGAAACCAACGATTTTAGTTCTTCTAATTATCCAACATAAGCCCATTCTCTATCCTTTATAACCTCAAGCAAAAACTAGTCAAACACTTGACTGTATTATAATTGCTTAGTTTCACAAACTATATCTAAAAGTGTGAGAAAATTTTAAAGTTATTCGTTTGCATGTATGTAAACTGGTATCCTCCATCCAGTTTTTCCTTTTTCTAAATAAATTGTCTTAAATTTAAGATAAATAAATAAATAAAGTGTCTGGCCCAAACAGGTGTTCAATAAGTGGTGTTGAGTTTTAAAGAACTTAAGGAATGGGTCATTGTGACTGCCACTGGGTCAATCCATCTCGTGGAAAAATCTTCCTCTTTTTTACTGCCCTCCACTTTACTAAGCATGGTGTCCTTCTTCAGAGACTATTTTCTCCTGATGACATGTCCCAAGTACAGGTGACTGGCAGCTGGAAGTGGAAGAGCTATCCTGCTGTTATCAGTACTGGAAATGTAACCTAGTTTGAGATATAGTTTGTTAAAAGGAACCTAGTATGTAACCGCCACCTTCCTTATAATAAATTCCTTTTAAACCTATTAATTATTCAAGGCCTGGGCCTTCTGAAAAATCTGTTACCTATCCAGGATGCTACTAAGTCAGAAAGAGGGTAGCAGATGGATCTAGATAAGCAAAAGGACCCCACACCTTGGGATAATGGTCTGAAACCTGCAGGAGTAATGAGGAAATCACTGAGTGCTCTGATAATTCCTTGGCTAAATGTAAACTGTTTCCCTTGGACCTTGCTCCCGTTTGTCCCAAGGTTTGAAGTTCCTCTGATTATTGTAGAAACTTGTTAACTATTTCCTCCACCCTGCCTCTACAACCTGTCACAAAGTTTGGGGTATCTGACTTGTTTGATTCTAACTAGATTTTTGAAATCATTCCAGAGGTAGAAGCCATTGTTTCCTTGTGTAAGCACTTGCAGGAATAAACTTAAAGTTTCTCCAATCAATGGTCTCTGTTGGGGCTCCAGTGACAGGCAGGGGACAACATTTTGGCAGCCATCAACTGGGACTGTATCAAGGGATCTTGTAAACGAAAAAGACCCAATTAGGGGGACTCTCCTTTCAGGGGGTAGGTGGAGATGGACATGGGTTACCTGGAGGAGGGGGTGGGCATACTGGAGGCCTCCAGCAATCTCAGAAGGCCCTGTTCCTTCCAGAGGTTCCAGCTGCCACTCACTGACCCCTGTTGTCTTTACTTCTGGAGTTAAAAATTCTAAGTCTCTGAGCCACAACTGCTAAGTGCACATGACAATTTAAGTCCTTGAAGTTGCAAGCAGGGTTGGCATTTGCCTGTCTTTGTGTCTGTGAGGTCTCATCTGTGCTCTGTCATTTTGGTTGTGTTGACTAGCTTCACAGTCTGTAACAGTGTCTGGGCGTTAACTCATCTGTGAGTCTGTGGCTGCAAGGCCCCAAAGTTATCTCTATCGATGTCTACATGCTTTCTCCTCTGTAATCTGTAAATCTGGCTGTTCCAGATGGTCTGTGCAAGAGGAAAGCTCACAAGGGCACATTCTGTCCAGTGGTCTCCCTGTGCTCATAAACCTATGACTCAGGATAATATGATGTTTTACTGCAACAATGAGACCTTTGAATAATCTGGATTGAGAAGAGAGCTGGTTCTTAAAATTATACTATCTTACAATTGGGATTGTTTTACAGAGTCAGGTGACTGAAATTCCTTATGTACAAACTTTTGTGATTCTATGAGCATGATTGAGGGCAGATGGAAAATAAATGGTTAATCTTGTTCCTTTCTGTGGTAGTCACCTAATCTGATGTCATTTAAAGATTAAGAGTGTAGGAGTGGAGTCTAGCCTGCCAATCTAGAGACAGCCAATGAGACCTCTGTGTGGGCATGGCCTTCTCCTGAGAATCCTGGGAAATCCAGTAGACACTCTCTCTCTCAGTTCACTCTCTTGGAGGATTTCTACTGACAAGGCTGACTGACTTTCCTGGTAAACATTACAGCTGACAAGATACATGGAACTACCCTAGTGTCCTGAATCGGACAAGCCACATGGACACAATAAGACCTCTGAAGCCCAAGAAGTCAGAGAGAGACCCTGCCAGCGCTGAGAGGCTTACAATACCACTGGATCCAAAGACTTTCTACCCACTGGCTTGTGATCATTCTGTACTTGGCTTCATTGCATAAGTTCCGTGAGTCTGAAGAGGACTTTAAATATTGGTATTGGACATAAGGGCTAATATCAGACTAATGGTCTAAACTGGACTTAATGTACAATTACCCTTTATATAAAACTCTTTCTTATGTGCTTATGAATGTTTCTCTAGTTTACCCTTACTAAGACACTTTCCATCTCTTTGTTTAAACTCCGTTTTAATTTTTTTTGTTGTTTGTTTGGGGCGGGGCATCACTGCCCTCTGCTGGTCGTGGGAGCTACCCAGACTTGTTCCCAGAGAGCTGCTGCTGGATTTGATCCGCCAAGCCAATGGGCCGCAATCCAGCACTCAAACACTATGCCACCGGGGCTCAGCCTCAACTCTGCTTTCATTTTATAGTATGTGTGTGCTTGTGAATTATTTAAATGTTAAGAAATATTAAGGAAATATTTCACTTAGATTTCTGAATGTGCATAACAACCTTAGAATCGAGACCTTTGAAAATGACTTGAATTAAGCATTACAGGTGTTTTAAGGGGAAAAAAGTGAGTGCAAGAAAGAAAGAGAAAATATAGGGAATCTTATATTCCCTATAATGGTGATAACGGACATCAAGTCGATACTAATTTGTAGCAACCCTTATAGGGCAGGGTAGAATGATCTCTGTGAATTTCCAAGGCCATAACTGTTTATGGGAGTAGAAAACTGTCTTGCTGTAAGGAGCAAGCAGGTGGTTTTGAACTGTTGACCTTATGAATCATAGCCAAATGGATAACCACTATGCCATCAGGGATCCTAAAGGGAATGTTTAAATGAGAACATATATACATATACATATACATATACATATATATATTTCCACCCCCGTTGGCTCACCCTGAACAGGTTCAAATATACATGTGAACAGGGTTAATTTTAGGAAATTCTATGTAGAAATGACCTGAGCAGCTAACCAGTTCAGAAAAAAGAAAAAGAAGCCAGTCTGTTTCCATTTGGATTTTACCACCTCAGAAACCCTAGAGAGCGCTCTGACAATGAACTAAATCAGTTCACTACCTGCGGTTATTAGAGTAACAACATAGAGGGGTGGGAGGGGAAAAAAAACATAGAAATTGTAAAGAATCTAAAAATGATAAATTTAGATTAAAAAGTTTTAAATTAATTGAGCTAAATTTCAGTAGTGTCCTGTTGTACTTAAATCATCTTAAAACTTTCTAGGTGATTTGCTATATTATGATGAGTAAAACAAGTATTTGATGTTACTGGGAGCCCATATTTAGAACACATGCACATACATATGTATATATGTAGGTATGTAGATATGTGTGTGTATCTGCTAAGTGATGTGTTCATTTTCCTAACTTTAAAGTTATTAAAAGAGTTATACAAGAACAATGGCTGGAAAACACATTATTAGATATATCCAAAATTTTACTGATCTGACTAAAATCTAATTATTAAAATTAACAAAAATGATTTCTTTTTCATGACAAATTTGGAAATCTTTTCCATTCTTGGAATGGTCTGGGTTCTGGGTGGGAGGAGGATTAGATTAGATCTCAGAAAGATCTGGTGCTTGAACGTTTTCCTAACTACATGCCATGCTTTGTTCTGCTCCTAACCCCAGCATTCATCAAAAAGATCTTTTCCATGATTTTTATATGTTGTCCAACAGGCATAGTGTCGAGATCATTTGATCTGGAGGGCTGTCTAAAACTATCCCAACCATGGAATCGCTAAGACATTCAAAACAAATGTCCAAACATCATGAATGTTGAGTTTACTGTTTTATCTGTTTGCTTACGATAGTAAGAGTGATATAACTTTTCTCGTTTTTAAATAAGACATGATTTTTAAATTAGAAAATCATTTTATTGGGGGCTCTATACATTAATTGTAGTCAAGCACATTTGTACATGTGTTGCCTTCATCATTTAAAAAAATGTTTTCTTTCTGCTTGAGCTCTTGGTATAAGCTCCTTTTTCCCTCCCTTTTAAAACCTCCCACCTTCATGGTTGATAAATTATAAATTATTTTCATATCTACACCGCCCACTGTCTTCTTTCCCCTATGTTTCTGTTGTTCATCCTCAGTGCACGGGGAGCTGTGCGTCATTGTAGTGGGCTCCCCAGTTTCTCCCCCGCCCCTCATGGTGTCACTACTCCCACTGCTGTTCCCGAGGGTTATGTGTCCTGGATTTCATGTGGTGAGAGCTCTTGGCAGAATCAGTGTACTTGCTCTATCAGGGTAGAACTGGGGTCTTGGTAGGGGAGCATTAAAGAAGGAGAGGAATGTTGTGTGCTCTGTTGGTGCTGTGCTGCACCCTGGACGTCTTGTTCTTTCTTTGTGACCCTTCTGGGAGGGAATATCCAATTATCCACAGATGGGCTTTGAGTCTCCACTCCAACCCCCATCCTTTGCATCGAGATATTTGTTTGTTTAGGTTCTTCTGATCCCGAATACCTTATCCCATCGACACCTCATAATCACACAGGCTGGTGGGCTTCTTCCACGTGGGCTTTCACGTTTCCCTGCGACATGGCTACTTGTTTAAGTTTAAGCCTTTAAGACTCCAGATGCTATATCTTTTAATAACCAGGCACCATCAGAAAAAAGTATAATTTTAATTGCTAACTTGTTGCTTTTGGACCTATATACTTGCCTACAGACTTGGTAAAGATTTGCTTTTGATCTGTTACTTTTCAAATTTAGTTTGTCTTCCTGGATTTAAAATGTGTGTATTTTTTAAAATGTATTATAATTGGGGCTGAGCCCCGGTGGCATAGTGGTTGTGCACGGGACTGCAGCCACTGGGATGGAGGTTCACTTCCAGCAGTGGCTCCACAGGAGCAAAGGCTGGGCCTCCTACTCCCACCACCAGAGGGCAGTGATGCCCCAAAAACAAAACAAAAAATTATATTATAATTAATAAAATATAACATTTAGGGTATAAAACTCATGTGAAAAAAAATGTTATGTAACCCAGACTAAAAAGCTAGAAAGACAAAATGACTGATAGCTTATTTTTGCTTTGTTTCTTTTTGGGCATCACTGTCCCTGGTGGTCATGGACGCTACCCAGCGCTGCTCCTGAGAGCCGCCACTGGATTTGAACCGCCAAGCCCGCGGGCCGCAGTCCCGCACTCAACCACTTAGGCCACCGGGGCTCAGCCAAGTTTATTTTAAGAAGGAAAAGAAACAAGGATCTACACATAACCTCCTATCTGAAGGATGGACATTGGAGGAGTGGGCGACTGGAGTCATCAGGCAGTATAAGATAGGACAAAATAATAATAATTTATAGAGTATTGAGGGTTGGTGGGGGAGGGAGGAGTGGAAAGGGAGGGGAAAGAATGAAAAACTGATATCAAGGGCTCAAGTGTAAAAGCAGATATTTGGAGAATGATGACAGCAGCAGGCATGCAAAGGTGCTTGGCACAGTACATGCATGTATGTATTATGATAAGCTATGTATGAGCCCCCAATAAAATGATTAAAAAAGGAAAAAAAGATGGTAAAGGAGCTGAGTCCTGGTGGCGGTGTTTGTGTGCGGGACTACAGTCCACAAAGTTGGCAGTTCAAATCCAGCAGCAGCTCTCCAGGAGCAAGGCTGGGCTTCCTACTCCCACCAGGGCAGTGATGGTGGGGACGGGGGAGGGGGGGGGCAGGAACATGGTAAAGGAAGTAGTTTGGGCTTAAATACAATGTGAAAGATTGTAAAAGCTGAAGTCCAGTTGTAGAAAGCTGAAGTCCAGTTTGCTGGGAGGAAGAGAACAGAAACAATGTAATAACTTAAAACTTGTCATATGAAGTATAATTGGCCAATGGAAGTAAGGGTGAGGAAAATTACAAAGATCACTATAGCAATTTCTCAATCTTAACAACTGAAAATATGACAGGATGCTTGGTAACCTACGTTTGATTATATCTGAAACTTTTAAATACTGTATTTCAAGATGTTTCCTTTTAGTAATTGTGGTAGTTACATAATTTCATGTCAACTTGATATATGAAAGTGTAGGGGTGAAGTCCAGTCTGTCAATCATGTCGACCTGATGGTGACTCCTTGTGGTGTGGCCTTCTCATAAGGAGGGTTCTGGGACCTCCCTATTCTCTCTCTGCTTTTACCTTCCTGTTGGCGAGCCATGGGAGCCACAACATTTTGCACTCACTGGCCTGATTTTCCTGCATTCCGCATCATTGCGTGTGGTTATGTTAGTGCGAAGAGGAACTGATGATGGACTAGTATTGGACTGAAGGACTTGAGTTGGACTAGGCTAAAATGTTTCTTTGATATATAATTACTCCTTTATATAAAGTTCTCTCTGACACGAGTGTCACTCGATTTGTTTCTCTAGTCAACCTGGCCTAACACAGTAATGAACTTTGGTTTTGTATTAGTTTGTGGATTTTCCACTTATATCTTTGAAAAACTATGTGCATTTATAGGCATGTCAAATTTGTCACCACTAGATAAACTTTTGCTATATAGACTACTAAGGCACGTAAGTAAAAAATTCCAAAAAAGAACTCTGTGACTTATTAAAAGAACTAATATCTTGAGTCGGAGCACCCCGACTCCCCACCCTCTCCCCGATCCCCACACAATCTAAATCATGATTTTGAGAATTCTGGGAGGCAATGAAGCTTATGAACTACAGCTGATCCAAAACGTGCCTAGAAGGGAATAAGCCACTAAACAGATTAAATGTTTCTTTAAGTTCTGTGGGTGGGAATATTGTGGGGCATTTAAAAAGTATTCTCTATAGAAGTAACTACTTTACTAATTTTTCTCAGATTGTTTAACTTGTGGATTTAAAGTATCATGACTCAAAGTGAAAGCTTCTATTACAGGTTTAATGAAATTTATAAAATAATGCTTAGAGATTTTCTTTTCTCTGAGGAGGTCGAAGATTGCTACTCTGCAGAAGTGTAAACGCAGCCGCAAAGAGGGCTATTGCCTCTATGTGCACAAGGTGCTCACGCAGGCACATCCTGAAACGGGTCTCTCATCCACGGGCATGGGTATCAGGAACTCCTTCAGCGACATCTTCGAGTGCATCTCAGGAGATCTCGCTAGAATTCCATGGCAGCATTAAGGAGTGTGACATATCTTCTGTTTACAAAGCTTACTCCACCCATCTTCCTGCCCAATTAAGTGGCTTCAATTCACAGAAGCTGGTGCCTGGCCCATTCCTGTTATCTGCACCAACCAGAAAGATAAGCAGGATACATCATAGATGGCCCAAAGACTTAAATATCTTGAGAACATCCATTGTTCTCTCTCTAGCTGTTCTTTGTTCTGGCTTGCTGGGTCAATGGAAATACTAGTATCTGTCTCTGTCTCTCTGTCTGTCTCTGTCTATGTCTCTCTCTTGCACACACCTTCCCTTCCAGTTATGGCTCCTGTAGAACCAGAGGCTGTGGCCCCAGAGCCATTTAACTCTTTCCTCACCAGAATCTGTTGTAATTGGTTAGTGAGTTCCTATTATATTTCATTTTCTCTTCTTTTATGTGTAGCAGCTCTCATTTTCTTTATACCTTTTAAGTTAGTTAATTCCCTGGCTTTAGACAAAGGGCCAGTTCTAACCTTTCTTTAATCTGGCTATCCCAATCTCCTTTCATTTAATTTCCTTTGATTTCCTGTCCTTTAAAAACTTCACCTCCCTCAAGAAATCTATTAATTAATGGTTAATAATAATAATGCTTAGAAATGCTAGGAAGATTTGAGCTATAGGTTATAAAGAAAAGTAACAGATTTCATATACAACTTGAGGATTTTACAAAATGTAGTTGATACTGTAATTTAGCTATAAACAAATACTTCATGATACTGATTTTTCTCAGCCTTACTAATTGTTATTTTGAAACATTTGGTCTGCTATTGTTAATATCTCAGTTCTGTTTTTTAGAAGTTGGGATAACACACATGTGAACCATTTGCCCCTCGACACTTTTAACTTAAGTTTTGGTCTGTTTGAAGGTTACTGACTCAAAAAAATCAGACTAGTCATTGAAGTTTAGAGTAGGTCATGGAATTGTTTAATCTAGGCTGAGCCCTGGTGGCCTAGTGGTTGGGCGCGGGACTGCAGCCCACTGGGTTAGCAGTCCAAATCCAGCAGCAGCTCTCCAGGAGCAAGGCTGGGCCTCCCACTCCCACCATAGGGCAGTGGTGCCAAAAAAAAAGAAAGAAGAGAAATTGTTTAATCTGATCTCTCAAGCAATGATCTGATGTGTCTGTCTAAAGCTGAAAATCTATCACTGTCAATTATATACCTTAAAATATATTCCTCAGAAGCCTCCTCTGCTACAGTCCTTGAGGGTGGAGCAAGAAAGGTCTCAGCAGTTTCTGCCGTATCATGCTGTCCTTCAGTTATCCTTCTGTGATAGACAGTGAGTTCTACAGGGATCGGGAAAAAGATTAGACTTTCTACTCAAGTGGATGAAGGGAAACATCGGTCAGTATAAGACATGAAAAAATAATCATAATTTCTAGAGTATCAAGGGCTGGACCAGAGCACATACACAGGAACAGATAAGAGATAACAACACAAGGGATGCAGGAACAGGAATAGTAATACCAGGAGGGTAGGGGAAAGGTAGAGACAGAAGGGAAGGAAGAGGAAACCAATTGCAAAGATTGACACATAACCACACACCTCTACCACCACCCCAGGGGGATGAACAACAGAAACCACGGAGGAAGGGAGACAGTGGTTGGGTAAGATATGAAAATAGGGGCTGAGCCCCGGTGGCGTAAGTGGTTGAGTGCAGTACTGCAGCCCGCAGGCTTGGCAGTTCAAATCCAGCGGCAGCTCTCAGGAGCAGCACTGGGTAGCGCCCGTGACCACCAGAGGCAGTGATGCCCACACACACACACAAAAGGTATGAAAATAATAATCATTTATCATTTATATCAAGGAGGGGGGAGGGAGAGGTGGGCCCAGGGGAGAGAAGCTTTTACCAAGGGCTCAATAGAAAGCAAATGTTTAGAACATGATGACAACAAAGCTATAAATATACTTGATACAATTAATGTATGGATTATTATAAGTGCTGGAAGAGTCCCCAATAAAATGATCTTTTAATAGAAAAAATAATAGAAAACACACAAAACTTAGCTATTTGACAGAATTTTGAGCTTGCACTTAATCTAAGCCCAAACCTACGACTAATTTGTTCTTAGGATGTAGCCCTCCTCAACACGCTCACCTTCACGCACTAATGACATGCATTGATAAGGGTGCATGTCAACGTGTGGTGAAGAAATCACATAGGACCTGGCTATGAGGAAAAAATAGTGTCCGGAGTCTAAAAGATTTGTCTCAAAATAAGCAACACTCTATGTGAAGTGTCAGCTAAGTCTACATGGAAAAACCACACCAGACTGTGTGGTCAAAAGATTATTAATAGTATAACCCATAATCACAAGGAAGAATTATATTTGAGCTTCAATTCTGAGTAGTTTGGAAGGCTATGACAATGGGGCACAAAACCCATCTGCACAGCCCCTACATAATTTGCATCTCTGCTGAGTTAATTCTGACCATTAAAGGGACCTTATGAACATAAGCTAACTTAGAAGAGGCATAAAGAATGACATACGTATGTGGAAGGGTTATCCTGCTGTTAATTCTAGCAGTGTAGCATTGTTTGTTGAGATTGATTTTGTTAAATGGGACCCAGAGCTTCCTCCCCAATAGTAAATTCCTTTTAAACTTGTTAATTCAAGGTACTGGTCTATTCAAAAACTTATTAATGATTCAAGATGCTCCTAATTCACAAAAGAACTAGGACCACTTAGATAAGCAAGTCTTAGGGGGTACTGGTCTGACAACCCCTAGAGCAATGGTTCTTAACCTTCCTAATGCCATGATCCTTTAATACAGTTCCAAATGGTGTGGTGACCCCTCAAGAATAAAATTATTTTTGCTGCAACTTCATAACTGTAATTTTGATACTGTTATGAATGTGATGACCCCTATGAAAGGGGTCATTCAACTCTCAAAGGGGTGGCGACCCACAGGTTGAGAACCACTGCCCTAAAGTAATGACGATAGGGTGATGATCCCTTGAGGAAATCTAAACTGTTTCCAATGAACCTTGCTTCCTTTTGTCCCATTACTGGAAGGGTCTCTGATGACTGTAAAACTTCATTAACTATTTCATTTCCTCTGCAATCAGCCACAAAATTTAGGGTATACAACTTATTTGGTTCTCGGTGGATCTCTGAAATGTTCCAAAGGAAGAAATGTGCTGTTTCCTTTGGATAGTTTTGCAAGAATAACTTTAGAATTTCTCTTATCAACCTAGTCTCTGTTTTGACTACAGTGATAGGTTATCCTAGGATCTCATACAGTCAACAACAACAACAAAAAATGAAGTATCTTCAGTTTTGCCTCTAAGAAACAGTCTGGATGTACTTCCTTCAAGATAGTTCTGTTTGTCCTTTTGACGGTCCATGGTATTTTCAGATTCTTTGGCAACACCATAGTTAAAATGCATCACATTTTCTTTGGTGTTCCTTATTTAATGTCCAATTAAAACATAAATATGATTGTAAATACTATGGCAGGCTAAGCCCTGGTGGCGTAAGTGGTTGAGTGCGGGACTACGGCCCACAGGTTTGGCGGTTCAAATCCAGCAGTGCCTCTCAGGAGCAGTGCTGGGTAGCTCCCACGACCACCAGAGGGTAGTGATACCCCCTCCCCCCAAAAAGAAAGAAAATACTATGGCTTCAGTGAAGCGCACCTTAGTCCTCAAAATAGCATCCTTGCTTTCCAACCCTTTGAAGTTGTTTGATCTCAACCGTTGCTTTCCATAAGCATTGATTGTGGAACCAAGCAAAATGAAATCCTTGACATCAGTCTTTTCTTCACTTATCATGATGTTACCTGTTGGCCCAGTTGTGAAGATTTGTTTTTTTGACATTGAGTTGTAAACCATACCGAGGATCACAATCCTTCATCTTCATCAGCAAGTGCTTTAATTCCGACTCACTTTCAACAACTGAGGTTGTATCATCTGCATATCACTGAAGGTTATTTTTATTTATTTTTTTCAAAGGTTTTCAATAAGCCTTCCTCCAATCCTGATGACACCTTCTTCTCCATATAACCCAGTTCCTCTGGCTTATATGCTCAGCATACAGAATGAGTGAGTATGGTGAGAGGATACAACCCCAACACAAATTCATCCTGATTTCAAACCCTGTTTATGCGACTGCTTCTTGAATCCATGTACAAGTTCCTCATGAGCACGATCAAGGGTTTGGAATTCCCATTCTCCTCAAGGCTACCCATAGTTTATTATGAGCCAAACTGTCTAATACCTTTGCATGAGCAATAAAAACAAGTTAGACTGATATTTCAAAGGCCAGCAGGGTCACCTGAAGTGAACAGTTTTCAGTAGAGCTACCAGAAGGAATAGGCTGTCCATTTCAGAGAAATTAGTCAACAAAAACATTGCGAGCATCAAAACTTGTCAGTTACAGAAAATCTAATGAGTAGAGCAGCACTCTGTCAGAAACAGGGCCAGAAGATCAGTCCTCAGGTCAGAAGACACTCAAATACAACGGAGGAAGAGCTGCCTTCTCGAACGAGAGAATCATAACGACTATAGTGACTCAGATGGAGTAAAGCCTGAAGAGGGAAAGGCTTTGTGACCTTCTGATGACCTGCAGATGGGGCCCAATTCACAAGGAAAAGATACAACTGCACACATCAATTAACAATTGGGATGTGGAATATATGAAGTATGACTTTAGAAAAATTGGGAAGTTTTCAAAACAAAAACAGAATACATAAATATTGATACCCTAGGTATTAGTGAGCTGAGATGGAGTGGTATTGGCCCTTTGGAATCATAAAACCATATGATGTACTCTTCCAGGAATGACTCAATGAAGAGGAATGGTGCTGCATTCACCATCAAAAAAGACATTTAAAGATATATCTTGAAGTATGCTGTCTACGATACGATTATATTTATCTGAAGTCAAGTAATCAAACCAGTATAACTATTATTAAAATGTATGTACCAACCACCAAAGGCAGTAATGCAGAAATTGAAGAATTCTATCAACATCATTAGCCATATCACATTTAAATACAAGTGAAGTAAACATGAATGGTACAACTGTTGTGGAAACCTGTGGGGCACTTAATCAAAAGAATTTAGACCAGAACTACTGATAGAGGAGATGAAAGAGTTAGCCTGTTGCTAATCAAAATTCTAAAAATCCAGCCTGCTCTTTAGTTATCCACATGTAATTATTTTTGCCTTACATGTAACCATGAATCACTAGAAAATAAAGTTCTTTCTCAGAGAACAAGAAAAGGCCCTAAGAGATGAAACAAGCACACACGACCTTGGTTCACCATCTTCACACTCTTGGGACTAACTAGGATTTCTTTTGCATGGCATTTCCAATGCCTCCCCTCCACAGATCTTCTCTGTAATCATTATGTATCCCTTGATCAGTGCTAGTGCATGGCAACAATTTATTTTTGGACATAAAGACAATGTTTTGTTTTTGTCTTTTAAATCTTACTTACGCATCTCAAGAAAGCCAGGACCATTGTACTCCAGGACCTTCTAACTTTCTAGCTGCTAACAGTTCCAATTAAAGTAACCCAGGAGAGGTAGGACTCTGATGAGCAGAGACCAGGAAAAAATGGAACAATAAGACTCTGCTTAGGAAATCGTGACGATTCATTCAGAAATGTAAAAAATTTACTGCCCCCAACTGTTAGAATTCATCACCTAACTAATTAAATGTAAAGCTACACCTAGGTCCAAGGGGCATGAGAATAAGTGTAAGAACCTACCTGGAAGCTCTCTATGCACATGTACAAAGAAGAACTGTATCTTACTTACCAAAACACACTTTCCTGGCTCAAGGCTCCAAAGGGAACTCTCAGTGTTGATCTTATGAGTAAGCTTCCCTTCCATGAGAACGCGCTCACCAGTTTCCTCCAACACAGCCACGCGGATGGAGTCACTGCTAAGGTCCACGGAGACCTGAAAGCATAGGGGGAATGATTTTCTCATGAGGGTGAGTTTTAAGGAAGTGTTCTTTAAAGAAGGAAGAGGAATGAAGGCACACAAATTATCTGAGAATACACTGCGGAAAGAACAAAATAAAGCACAATTAGCAGGGTCATCAAATGAATGCAACTTTTCCACTTAAGACGCTCCTATACTCAATCCTGCAATCCTGGGATCTACACATCGGTGCAAGGATAAACAGGAAGCCTGAGTGGGTGTGGAAGGGAAAGTGGGACTAGACCCATAAGAACATACAGGCTTGCCAGAAGATATTTCCACGTGTGCATGTACTCAAGCTACCAAGCTATGGATGTGGTACAGCCTATCAGGGACAAAGTTATGAAAACTTCAACTTAGCCAAGCCTTGAGGAAATGAGTAAGTGGGGATGGGGCTCAGAACTGCAGTCTCTGTGGACACCAACGTCAGTTGGCACACCCTAGTCCCCCCGCAACAGTGTTCTACATGCTACTTTGGTAAACAGTGACTGGGGTCTTAAACCATCTGAGGCCCAACTACTGGTCCTTTCCTGTTTGGAGCAAAGAAAAGTGAAGACAAATGGAAACAACTAGTCTAATGGACCACTCCTACATCAGCCTCTACAACACTAAGAACAAAAAATACAGTTCCTTCTTAGTTGAAGTAGTTTTTAACTTAAAGTTATCTTCAGTTCTAAAAGTGTAAAACTCTTCCTCTCCAGGAGTCACCTGGCAAGAGATCCACGAGGATGGGGGTGGGAGGTAATGGGAATGTGAAAAGAGAGGAAAGGTGGAAGAGACACATATCTCTGCCCATGCCGCCCTTCAAAACCTCAGGTGCTATTCATGTAGCGCTGGGCGGACTGGGATGGGTTTCCCATGTTTGTCATGGCCTAGGAGGGGAGTGGGAACTGTTGGGGAATGAAGAACTATGTGCCACAGCTATGTGCTGTGGCAGAGGAGAGACTGAGCTAGAGAAAACAGGCCGTGTCTGTCTTGGATATGGTTCTCGAGCCTGCCCATAGCCTGGCACCTGAAACTCCCTTTGGGAGATGTATGACAATGTGACTCACTAGCAGAGGACAAGAAACAACACAGAAGGGGAGGATTAGCATGGCTGGCTTCCAGAAGGGAAATAAGAATGACAGCCAGGGGCAGCCCCAACCCAGCCATCAGCATCAGATGTCATAGTACATGGCAAAGGGCTTGGCTGTCAAGTCTTAGGTGCACTGGGGACTTCAAAATCACCTCCAAAAAGGTGTGCAGGGGCTGTTCTGTTATCCTACCTTCTAGTAGGAGTCAGGGCCGCTGAGCTCACAGCAAAGCCCACACACATGCATATTTAATGACTAGCAAGCAAAAAAGGTGGGGGGGGGTGAAAGAAAGTGAACAGATTATTTTAAAAGGTCGGCAATTTCATGGGTGATCCTCTCAGTCGGCTCCTTACAAAAGATGAGCCTGGGACAGGAACTGTGAAGCCAGGCTCCCACCACCTCCCCCCCCCTTATTCTCTTGGGCCTCTTGTTGTATAAGCATCTGGCTACACTGTGAGTGAAGTCAGTATTTAAACAAAAACACCACACAATTAAGTTACATACCTTGCCTCTCTGCTTGGCAGTGGCCATTACCACACAAATTCCATACAAACAAATATATTACCAAACAGGGCTGTCCACAAGTCATGGGAACTACATGACTTCAGAACCAGTCCCTCATGGAAGTTGTTAGTCCATGGTTTTCCTCTTTTTAATATGAGTCTGCTAGACTGTGGGCGATTAAGGTCCAAGGGAATCGCAGTTATATGTAATTCCAGAACGTGCTGTGGCTTTTATCTGCATTTCACTGATTGGACTTTTCATAGGAAAGACTGAAAACAGACTTACTCTTCAGGAAAAATCTGAACTTCACAAAAGTAATGAAGAGCTAAAGGTTGAGTGGTCTAGACTACGTGTCGGACTGCTGACCACAAGGTCAGTGGTTGAAACCACCAGCTGCGCCAGCAGAAGAAAGGCGAGGCTGTCTGCAGGCATAAAGATCGACAGTCTTGGAAACCCTGCCTGGAGTTGCTATGGGTGGGAGTCAACGCAGTGACAGTTGGTTTGGGGAAGCCCGAGGGTGACCTTGCTCAGCACACCCATAAAAAAAGACATCATCCAGGGGTAGCTCCCCCTCAGAGTCGGAATAAGGGTCCGCAGTCTCCCAGGTAGAAAGACACCTGGAGACCCACGAGGAGAAAACCAACAGGCACGGAGGGAGGAGAGTGTAGGAAACACAAGAACATATTTTGGGGACAAGAAAAAATAATTCAGTAGAATATCTTTAAAAATACATCACGCAAGTCCTGAAATCAGATTCGAAAACCACTAACCTTCACTTCATTGAGTAACAGGCTCAGAGGGTCCGACTCCTGAAAATGCATGAGACTGTCTGGTTAAACAAAACTGATACCCTCTAACCAGCAACTTAAGTCTCCAGCAGATAGCAAGATCCACCATCAGCATGTTAAGAGTTGAGCTAAAGCACCACCTCATCAAGAGGGAACTCTCATCACCAGTGAGGTGCGAGAGGGGTGGGGTTGGGCAGGGAGGGGGCTGTCTGTTACCTGCTTCCCTTTCACAATGTGCTTGGGTACTGGCACCTTGACCTCCAGGTCCATGTAGTCTTGCGACCAGATGTAGTTCTCACGGACAGCACCATTATAACTGTCAGGGTTTTTCTGGAACTGCTCCTGTTGCCTGGGAAAGAATGGGAGATGGAATTTGCTAACTCCTCAGCAGAGAAGCACCACAATACAGTCCTGAAGACAGAAGCAAGCAAAGTTAAGACATTCACAACCAAATTATCTAAATCTTATTTTTGTACTTAGAAACTCCCTCCCTCTCTCTATGGCAGTTTCTTTTCTAATCTTCCTACACAGGTTTCCAAGAAAATCACAGGGACAAAAGGGAGCACTGTAGGGGGAAAAGTTGAATGCAGCATTCTCCTATTCAGCAAAAGCCTCTGCAACCACAGGCAGAAGACTAGCCTGATCCTGCCAGGCCTCATGAAGCTTTAAAACCAGGCCTGCTCACCAACTCCCCTAGGCTCACGAGTGCTTGGTTTCTTACACAGTGCTAGGTGGACCGCTCTGAAAAAACAAAGTGACTTCAGCGTGTGGCTCCTGATCATCAAATCCTAACCCAACTCCTAGCCAATGTGCTTTCCTTGTAAATAAACTAAAAGCAAACAACACTACAGGACAAATAAAACTGTTTGCCTCATTATTAAGATATAAGCAATATATTAGGTGAAACAGACAGACAGGCCTTTCCAACGACATATGCTTGTTACACGTTATAAGCAATCCAACAACATAGATGCCAATGGCCCTGGCCAAGAAGCTGCTGTTAAAAAGTAAAAAATCTCACTGGCATAGAGTCCACTCTGACTCATGACGATCCTGTAGGGCAGGGCAGAATTGCCCCCTTTACGCCCACATGATGACCCCATCTTTACATGAAACATTGTGGCGGTCATGTACTTGGTGCCAAATTCATGATTCAGGTGTGGAGTCTAGCCTGTCAATCTGGACATAGCCTATGAGACCTCTGTGCGGGCATGCCTTTTTCTGAGAATTTTGGGAAATCTTGTGGTATTTCCCCCATGGAGGTGAGAGACTATAGACTCCCTTCCTTGGAGATGCTCAACTGACAAGACAAGATGGCAGCATAGACCCTGAGTTCTAGGAACGGGAGGAGTCAGAGGAGAGGCCACACAGGTTTACCCTAAGGGAACCAGACCTCTGAAGTTGGAAAAGCCACAAAGAGACCCCTGCCAGCACTGAGATGCTTCTACCGCCAAAGGATACTGCGGCGGGAGCCTGAGTCCTGGAAACGAGGAGCCATGGAGAGACTCCTATCAGCATCAGGATGCTTCTACTGCCGCTGGATACACAAGACTCTGCACCCACTGGTCTGTGACTGTCCTGGTGTCATTATGAGTCAGAAGACTTTATAGAATGCAATCGGACATATGGGCTAATATCGGACTTCTGATCTTGGACTGGACTGGGTTGGGGTGCTTTCTCAATGTTCCATTCCTCTTGTATATAAACCTTTTCCCCCTTGTATCCATATGCATGTTTATGAATCTGCTTCTCTAGTCTAACCCGGACTAACACAAACATGCATAGAAAAGGAACTAGGGAAGCAGTGAAGCCTCTTAGCCCCACTGCTAGTCAAGGAGGAGTGGTGCTTTAACAAGAATAGATTTACAAGCTATTGGTCTACCTTGTAAGCAGCACTGGTGGTTAAGAGCTTGGTGGTTAACCAGAAGATAAACAGTTGGAACCACTAGCCACTTTACAGGAGTCTGCTTCTGTTATAAGTACAACCTTCGAAACCCTATGGAAGTCATCCAGCTTTGTCCTGAAAGGTCACTGTGAGTCAGTACAGAGTTAACAGCAATTGGTTTGGTTACCTTATATATCTTAAATGAAAGAGAACCGACTTACCAACTCAATGCTAAGAGGGGGGGGGGGGAAGGAACAGTAATAAATAGTGGCTAAAAAAGGAAAAATACTATCTAGAGATGCTATTCAGATGTTAACAACATTGGCTAGGTAGGCATGGATGAAACAACGGATACAAGCATTAAGCAGTGCATACTTAGTAACCACCGGGCACTGGGAAGGTCACTATGGGAGAAATCCTATTATCATAGATAAGAAAACCGAGAGCCACAGTGGGCTCAACAACCATTGTGGAAAACGGCTTGTCATTCCTTAAAGTGGAAATCAGAACTACCATATGGCCCAGCAATTCCATAATACACCCTAAAAGTATGAGTTAGGCAGTAAAAAGAAACCAGCGGAACAATATGCATCATAGTATTTTTTACAAAAGCCAAAATGTGGGGGCAACTAAAGTGTTCATGAAAATAAGGCTAGGTAAACAAAATGTGGTATATCTATAAGACAGAAATATCACTGAGCCACTACATGAAAGAGCCTTGAAAACACTGTTAAGTGAATTTTTTTAATAAAATGCTTTAGTTATCGTTGAGAATATATACAGTACATTCAGTACATTCTTTGAGGTCTGCACCCATTCTCTTCCTCCTTTTCTTCTTTTTTAGTTTTAATAAATAATTTTATTGGGGATTCTTACAGCTCTTATAATAATCCATACACCAAATGTATCAAGCACAATTATATATATGTTATCATCATTATTTCCAATACATTTTCTTTCTACTTGAGCCCTCGGTATCAGTTCCTCTTTTACTCCCATCTCTCCCCACCTTCTCACCCTTGTAAACCCTTGATAATTTATAAATTATTTCTATTTTCATATTTAATACCAACCGCTATCTCTACTGTTAAGAGGATTAAGTCAGTCACAGAAGGATAAATGCTTTCTTTTTTGTTTTGTTTTGTTTTGTTTTTTGTTTTGTTTGGGCATCACTGCTCTCCGGTGGTGGGAGTAGGAGGCCCAGCCCCACTGCTGGAATTGAACCTCCTTCCCAGTGGGCCGCAGTCCCGCAAACAACCACTACGCCAGCCCAGGATAAATGTTTTCTAATCTCACCTATGAAATAAGCAAATAGATAGAAAGCAAAGATTATTAATGGTTACCAGGGGTGAAAGGGATGGCAGCTGGAAGTTTTTGCTTAAGGAGTATTGAGTTTGTGTTAATGGTGACAGAATGATTTGGGAAAATAAAACTAAAATGGTGGTATGACTTAAAGAATGTAATCAATTGTACAAATTGTTGACATGGCATATGTTTTGTTATATTTTCACCAGCACAACACCAAAAAATATGCCCCTTCCCCAACAAACACATGAATCAAGCTCATGGTGGCCCCTGTACTTATAGAACAAACTGTTGTGCCCGAGAGCAGGGAACCCCCATGATGACGCCCCACCCCCACTAAGGTAGGGGGGCAGAGGGGCAACAGCAATTATGGGAAGAAAGAAAGAACACAGGGACCAGTGCAGTTCCAGTGAACAACTCTTAACAAGACGATAATCACGAATCAGTACTATCTGGCTCTTTCAAGCTGCCTAGTGCTCACATGGACCCTAGCCAAGGATGCACCAGACCAAGGCAGACCCTCTGTCTTTCTTAAACTGAGCAAGTGGAGATCTAGCGGGGGTCTCTGCCTCCTTCCACCTGTCTCCTGACTGTCCACCCCAAGGCAGAAAGAACTCCTTTCCACCCAACAGGACAGAGGCTCTGCCCGGCTCGGCCCATAAGGGTAAGCTGTGAGCGTGGGCTGGAGAGTGGGGTCCATCCACAGCAGCCCAGCTCTTCGGTCACCCTGCACACATATCCTGCAGCCTCTACCAGTGGTGGCTGGAGACGCACTCTAAAAGAGACCTAGCACCACTCCTAAAACAGCTCAAGCAAGTTGTTGGGTGCTTTTTTAAACTCCCGAATCCACACTCTCTTTAAATAAAGTTGATTATTTCCAGTTGACAGTATGTAAAAATAAACCTCCTTCATTTACATCTTGGCTCCTGTCGTGGACAGGTGGCTCCAAAAGCCCTCATCTGCCCCAGCCATTCTACTGAGATCATCCAGGCCAGGAGGCCATTAGCCCCACTCCTCTGGCACCCTGGGTACAAAAGTAACGCATCACCTGCAGAGGATGGCGGGGGCAGGGAGCAAAGGTGCAGGCTGGGAGGGGAGATGAGACGGAGGAGTGAAAAACCCAAGCTTCAACACCAGGGTAGGAGCAAGGAAACTCATGGGGAGCCAGGGTACATATTACAGAGTAGGCCTCACGGTAACTCCCACTCCCAATGAGGGCAGGATCAGGCCAAATAACAAGGTTCTAAATATGGTAAAGGAAAAACAAGACAAACTCCCCTGCCTGGTGCTCTGAGCAGCCACGGGCTTGTCTCCATGGGCACAGCCTGGTGCAGAAGCTGTCAGATCTTTCGGGAGACTGCAGTGTGGGGCTTCTGCTGAGCAGGGAACATGCTCGGCTCCAAATCCCCTGCCAGCAGCAGAAGTCCACGAATGAGAAGTCCAGGTGTATGCGGCCTCACAAACCTCCACAGACTTGTCCTCCCCTCTGCTTGTCCAGGACCCCTACCCACCAATGACTTGCAAGAAGGCTGGAGCATCTACTGGCAAGAAACTTCTCACTCCCTGTCTTCTGCTACCACCAGGACCAAATGGCTTCCTTTATGGTTCAAACCAAAGGACCAGAGACCATGCAAAGTCTATAGTGGCCAGTGCCAAATACAAGAAATGGTGGGGAAAGAAAGTCAAAGCTGTCACTAAGAGAACTGCAGACCCTCAACAGGGTGGGTGGGTCCTCAGTTGCTAGCTCTCTGGTCCCTCCCAGGAAGGAGGGTCACCCACAGCTGCTCATCACCCAGAGGAGGCAGGGCTTTGGTTCCCTGTGAGCTCCTCGGCTGGCGGAGGGATCATACCCACACAGGTACCTGGCGCTCAATCATGCTCTCATCTTTTTAGCTCCTTTCCTTCTTCACTGTTTTTCCCTCTGTTTAACATTTCTTTCTTTCCTATTTCTCTTTTCCCCTATTCCTCCCCTTTCTCTCCCCGCCTTTGTATTTTAGTTTTTCTGTACTATTCTCTCTTCTGTTTTGCTTTACAGTTTTCCCATCCCTAGTTTTACTTATTGCATTTCCCCTTCCCTGGTTTATAATTTCCTTTTCTTTTTAGTTGTTAAATTGTTGTTTCTTTATTTTATTTGCCTGGCTTACTCTGCTTGCTTTTGTTTTTTAATCATTTTCTTCTGGGCTATTTTCCCCCCTCTCTCCTTTTGTATTTTCCCTTGTCCCAGCCAAAACGAGCTAGCAATGGCATCCACACCGCCCAGCCACACAGTCCTTCGGGTGCACACACCTACTGTGCCACTACAGGGGCCACTGTGCATTCCTGAACTGCCTGATGATTTGAATCAAAAACAAGAGCAAAAACAAAAACTTACTTCAGTACCATCATCAAGTTGATTCTGACTCTAGTGACCCCCATAGGGCAAGGCGGAACTGCCCCTGTGGGTGTCGGAGGCTGGAACTCTTTACAGAAGCAGAAAACCCTGTCATCCTCCTTTGGAAAGGCCGGTGGCTTTGAACTGCTGACCTTGGGGTTAGCAGCGCCAACGTGTAACCACACGTGACCTGGAACAGGCAGCCAGAAACAACAGCCAGACCTGCCCTCCACTGTGCCACACACACAGCAAATGGTGACTGATATGATCACGTGCTTTTAACCTTTGTTTTCCTTATGTGACAGACTACATTGATGGCTTTTCTAATGTTGATCCAATCTTGCACATCTGATACGAATCCCGCTTCTTCACGATACATTATGTTGTTGGCTTCTGTTACTATCGGGTCCTGTTGAGCATTTTTACAGCTATGTTCATGAGGTCCCAGTATCTTTTTTTTTACTCATTT